>JANAVB010008599.1:1496277-1642725 GCA_029216955.1 Iris pallida | reverse complement strand
GAAGTAAACATAATTTGCTCTCTTAAAATCGTGCCCTCAACCTACTCTCAAAACCTATCTTTTTGGTCTCCATTGATACCATATACTCCTTCCATGCTTTATCATGACTAACTTTAACCCTAATCATTTTTCCTCTGACTTTAGTTAGCCATATCTATGATTTAATTTCGTCATTATTTAAAATCGTGATTTCTAATGATGTTTGCATTGAACGTCGTTTCTTTGCCTCGTCCCGTGACTTGATCATTATCGATACCCCTTGAGTCTTCTCACCCCCCTACAAATTCTTAATTTGCGAGGACGAAATTCTTTTAAGTTGGGTAGGATGTAAAACCCCTAAATTTCTACTATTTTTTATTATTTAATTTTTGGTACTGATTTAAAATTTTATTATTGTACGTCGCATAGTCGTATTGTACGTCGCGTACGAAAATTTTATTTTTCGTAATTGCTCGACGAGTGTGATATGTGCGAGCGTACATATCTTTAGAAAAACATTTTATTATTTTTATAGTTACAAAATGATATATGTAATATTTAATTTAGCTATCAAAATTTCTTAAATTTATGATTTTATTTATGAAAAGCCTTTTATTTTGAAATAAATAATATTCTTAGTGCATACATATAATTCATAAATATTTTGCTAGTTTATTTTAATAAAAATATAATTTTCGAGATTTATTAATATTAATATTTTATTATTCAAAAAGATATTTAAAAATATTAATGTAATTTTCAAAATTATTATTATTAGTATTTTTGGAAAATATATTTCAAAATTATTGTGGAGATTTAAACCTTGATTTGGATTTATGGATTTATTTAAATAGTTAAATATTTGAAGTTTGATTTATCCCATTTGATTTTGAGCTAAAAATTTAATTAGATTTAAATTAGATTATATTTGTATTTGGATTTGGATTGATTTTAAATTAAATTAGGAAATATCTAAATTGGGTTTAAAGGAATCCTAATTCTTATCTAATTGGGAATTCCCACATCCTATAAATAGGCAGGTACTCCTCTAATTCATTATTCATCCACAATAATTTTTTCACAAATCTACGTGCATCGTGTCCGTGTTCCCCGTCCATAATCTTATTCCAATTTTACATTTATATTTTTCTCCCGTGCCCGACAATCCCGGCACGATACATTAAATTCCAAATCCAACCCCGCCAGCCTTCCAGCTTCCCGACAACCATCACTGTAGTCAACCGTCCCCGACCAACCCGTCTTCCCTGTACCACACTCGCCTGGCTGTCCCCAACCCACTGTCCAATCCCTGCCACCCTCACCATCCCAGCGTCCCCGTCGCCGCAGCACCCGCTGCCCCGTCGACCTGCCACCACCAGCGCCAAAACCGTCGCCATACACCCCGACTTCCCGACCAAGCCCAGTCAAACTCCGGCCAACTCCCCACCATCCTCCACCTGACCCAGCGTAACCACCACCATGGTCACCACCACCCTACCATCCTGTCCCCGACACACCGACCTCAGCCCTGCCCCTGGCCACGATAACACCGCCTCCACCAAAAGCCCCAGCACCACAGAAATAAAAGAAAAAGAATTAAAAACACACACCACCACCGCCGTTGCCACGGCCAATGACGGCCGGACTCCACCACCATCATCCATGAAGATAGGAAAATCCTTACCTAATCGGACCCGCGAGCTCGCCGCCGAAGCCCGCCGAGCCATCAGCGCCCACCGCCGGTGGATCAGCCGCAGCTCCGTCGACCCACCGTCTCTTCCCCTAAAAAAACCCCTCTATCCCTTCGCCTCCACTCCACCGCAAGCGCCGGCCTCACCCTCCGCCGCTTGCGCGTGCCCTAGCCGCCTGAGCGCGCCGCACCGCCACTTCTCCCCTTCGCCTCTCCTTCCTCCCCCGCTCATCTCTCCGCCGCCTCATCCTCCTCCGTCCCCGCGTCCACTAGGAACCCTGTCCGCCGAGCCGGCTGCCACCCTGGTTGTCCCCGCAGCGAGCAGACCAGCGCCTGTCACCGTCTTCCCTTTCCCGATCTTCTCCTCCGCCGACCGTGGCCGAAACCCCCTCCGCCGGACTTCTCCGAAGATCCCCGCTCCCGCCACCTCCCTCTCGCTCGTCTCCTCTCTCAACCCTCTTCCCACCTTACTTTTTGTTTAAGTTTTTTTTGTTCGTTTTTTTACTGCTGAGTTTTTTTGAGTTTGTTTTTTTTATAGCTGAGTTAGTACTGAGTTATTATTATTATTATTATTATTATTATTAATATTATTATTATCATTATTATTATTATTATTATTATTATTCTTATTATTCTTATTATTATATTTTATTATAACATTAGTTACATTATTGATTGTTTAGAGAACTAAAGAAAGAGATTTATTATATGTTGTCAGTATAGGTATTGAAATATTAAGGTATTAATATGTAAGTGCATACATATGCTGTATTATTTCTATTATTATTATTAAAAATATATTATTTATTTTGGAAATTATAAATAGTATTTCTCTAAATTATTTTGTAGCAAAATTTTGTATTGGGCTTGGCCTATATTCCAAATTAGGTTTATAAGCCCTAAAATATTATTTTGTATGGCTTTTTAGTTTAGAAATTATATTTGATAAAAATTAGTTTTTTTAGCCTAAATCGATTTTCCATATTTTTATGTGTTTATCAAATATTATTTTTACTAATTAAAAATATAGCTCCTATCTAAATATCCTATTTTGACAAACTTAAAGTTTTGCGAAGTAATTTTTATGTGTTTTTTTTAAATATACTTAACTAAAATAAAAACAATTTTTACTAATACATATTTTTCAAGGATAGTTTTCTAAAAATCGTATATATATATATTCATTATTACCTATTTTTCTTTGATTTCCTCCTTTCCATAACCAATCCCATTATTCCTATTCGTTTGCCAATTTCGTACCACCTTATGTCCACCTTAACTAACTTGACCGTCCTGGACCCAATGGGACTGCCCATGCCACCACCCGAGGTCACCTTGAGTAGTTGTTACCCGAAGTTGCAGTTTGTGCCACATTGATCATTGCAGCACACCAGGCGTACTATCAGGTAAGGCACCTTGCCATTTGTTGTTTATTTATTTTAGCTCATATTTCATGCATTATTTATTTTCTTTATGCAAAATAGACTGTGATACATGGCATAACCTGTTAGAACTTACTGTTCATTTATATTTCTGCTATGTATTATTTTTCTCATATTAAACATAGATTTAAGGGACCACCTTGTGTGTTGCATTCATTGGCCTTGACACGTTGTAACACGAAGTTGTGTGTCGCATGTAGAACACGGAAGTACGTGATTGGCTGGCCACCAGTACGTACAAGCCGTGCGATAGGAATAACCGCTGATAGAGGTTGCATGCTTAGTTTGACTTAGCGGTTATAGAGGTTTACTGTTGTGGATACAACAGAGTAGGCATTGGGCGGGGAGGACAATTCCTTAGCGTATGGGCTTCGATGCACTTCCCTTATGACCCGGACTCTCCGCTAGAGATACGGGGTTGATGACCCATGATTACTGACGGCCACTGACGATTCTGCGGAACGTCATGCTCTTACTGATGGGGCCTCTGGTGCCCAAGGGGGACTATGCCGATCCTATTTAGCCAGGGCCCATGCGTAGGAAGGATTGTTCTTAACTACATTTCACTTAGAACGGTTAGGTACCTTTATCCGTTAGAGACGAGTACTTTTGGTTTGGGTACTTGTATCTGACCGTGGCTTGGAACAATAACTTGTCGCGGATTAGTTCGTCACATCTTGTCCTTGTTTGGTTGTAGGTGTGACTTACTACTTCGATGAGAAGGTATTGAACCTTGTTGGGGTCCGGATACCATATTGGATTCATAGCATAGAAAGATACGTCGCCGTGAATTAGTTTACCATCTCCTGTCCTTGTTTGGTTGGAGGGATGGTACGCTCCTTCAGTAGGTGCGTATTGGACCATGTTATAATTCGATTGACTTATTTATTTGAGCAATATTTATTCAGTTTATATGGCATGATATTATGTGTCTTGTTACGTCCCTCTGAGGACCTGGTAATCTCTTCAGGTGTGTGCTATTGTCTTTCGCAAGTGTTCTAGCTCTAGCCAGGATCTTCGCTATTTCTTCGAGGATGATTGCATTTGGATCGTCTTCGCTTCGCTCGCCAAAATCATTTCTTTTCTTATGTATTTTCCTTTATTTTGTTGGTAGTGGATTTGTCTCCGTCCAACATATTGTATCAAGACAATTTTAAAGATGATTATATGATATCTTTTACTCATTTATTTCGTGTGGATGAGATTAGTTATGGTTCTACTGCATTTTACAGCTTACGTATATTTATTATACGGCTGGCATGTCGACGTTCCTAGTCCTACGTATTTTGGGACTGGGGCGTTACAGTAACCTTTGATGAGAATAATAGTACAGCTGCTATTCCCAATGACGACGATGACATACACAGCAAACCATCAACTTCTATACCCGTAGATACAACACCTGGAACCAGTTCTCTGGAAAGCTTACCAAAGAAGTTTAATTTCACTCCATCACATCCAGAAAACTTGTTAATAGGTGAAGTATCAAAAGGAGTAAGTGCTTGATCATCAGTTAGAGACTCTATAGCTAGCACTGCATTTATTTCTCAAATAGAACCCAAAAACATTTTAGAAGCCTTCTCTTATAAATTTTGGATATCTGCAATATAAGAAGAACTTAACCAATTCGAAGAAAATCAAGTTTGGAAACTCGTTCCTAAACCTGCTAATTATTCGATCATTGGTACTAAATAGGATTTTCGTAACAAAGTTAATGAGGACGATTCAGTCACACGTAACAAAGCCCGTTTTGTAGCTCAATGATACAACCAAGAGGAAGGTATCGACTACGATGAGACGTATGCTCCTGTTGCACGACTTGAATCAATCTGCATGTTTTGTACATTTACAAATTTCCAAATTTTCAAACTTTTTCAAATGGATGTCAAAAGTGTTTTTCTTAACGGTTTTATTAAAGAAGAAGTGTTTGTAAAGCAACCACCTGGTTTTAAAAATCACAAATTTTTTGATCATGTTTTCAAACTTAAGAAAGCTCTCTATGGCCTCAAACAAGCCCCTCGAGCTTGGTATTAACGCCTTAGCACTTTCTTACTTGACAAAAGTTTTTGAAAATAAAAAATTGACACGACACTGTCTATAAAATCTATTGATGACACCATTCTCTTAGTGCAAATTTATGTGGATGACGTGAGGTTATGTGCCAAGAATTTGCCAAGTATATGCAGAATGAGTTCGAGATGAGCATTATGGGGGAACTAAACTACTTCCCTGGACTACAAGTCAAAGAATACTCACAAGGAGTCTTCATCAGCACATCAAAGTATACAAAGGATATGTTGAAGAAGTTTGATCTTGACAACATCAAACCAATCAGTACTCCGATGGCTACTACAACAAAACTAAAACCTGATGAAAGCGGCCAACCAGTTGATCAACATAAGTATCGAGGTATGATTGGTAGTCTACTTTATTTAACTGTCAGTCGTCCCGATATCATGTTTAGTGTTTACCTGTGTGCTCGCTATCAAGGCAAACCTATGGAATCACACATGACCGCAGTTAAACGTATCTTTTGATACCTTAAAGGGACTGTTACGGTAGGCTTGTGGTATCCCAAAACCATATTCTTTGACTTGATCAGATATTTCAATTCCGATTTTGCTGGATGCAAAGTCGATCGTGAGAGTACCAGCGCCACGTGTCATTTATTAGGCAAGGCTTTAGTCTCTTAGTTTAGCAAGAAATAAAATTCTGTAGCACTCTCTACAATAGAAGCTGAATACATAGCTGCAGGACGTTGTTGTGCTCAGATTTTGTGGATGAAGCAAACCCTTGAAGACTATAATTTACTTTTTAAGCACATATCTATATTTTGTGATAACACTAGCACGATTAACCTAACTAAGAATCCAGTATGTCACTCACGCACTAAGCACGTAGAAATTAGACACCATTTTCTGCGTGATCATCAATTGCATGGCACTATTAATCTAGAGTTTATTGACACTGATCATCAGCTAGTAGACTTTTTTACGAAACCACTTGCCGAAGAGCGTTTCAACTTTCTTCGTCGAGAATTAGGAATTTTGGATGAAAATGTCATACAATAAATTGTACATGCACAAATGATTGTTAAAACATAATCGTACATAGTGCAATTGTTTTGGATACAAGCCGAAAGGGCCCTTCTGACAACAAGGCGTAAAAGCCTAAGCGACACGGTGTACTAGTTTTCGAACTACCGCTAGCTAGAATCCGGCCCCTACAACTAACCTGAGGTGATTCACCTGTAATGATCATTGATTAACAAAGTTTGTCGCGAGGTTTAATTTATTTTCTGGCTTATATAATTCATTATTGTTAATTCAAGACCATCTTTTATCTCTTCTATCAACATTTATTTCTTGTTGGAGTTCTGGAACCACCCTAACAGAGCTCGGGCCGAACTCTGCCTATGGCAGAACTCGGGCCGAACTCTGTATAGTGGGTACCAGAACTCTCAGCCACTCTTGGACATCCATCCTATTTGATCTAAGGGCTACGATTTAACATGTGCAGCCGTCCCTACTCCTTAAACCCACGAATTTGCCTTCTCTCTCCTCATTGCCATCATCTTCAACCTCTCTCCAAACTTTTTTCTTCAAAACCCTAACCCTAGAAATCTCTTTGTTGGTGCTCTCCACTCTTCAAACTCAAGATTTCAAAGTTGTAGGTGATTCTCTTCCATCTCCACTTCCATTGTTGTTCTTTATTTTTTTATTATTATCAATTGATCCTAGACTTGATAATAGAGGGAAGAGGATTAGGACCGAAGGAGCTTCATCATCAAACCCTCCTTCTCTTCCTCCAATTTTCAATCCTATTCACCCATTGTTCAACCCTCCTCCTCCTTCCAATGCCAACACTTATAATGAGCATATTTTTGTATCGTTAGAAGCCTCTAACGAGTGGTACTCTAATTTTTGCTCACGAAGTGTTGTGCCGGGACATCCCATTAGTTTTATAATATTTTCTGAATTTGATCCTAATTTCAAGGATCTGTCTTCATGAACTTGTGTCCATATCGTCACTCATTTATCTCAATGCAATTCAAATGTTTTATTGCAATATAACCAACAACGACCGAAGAATTTACTCTCGGGTTGACGGCATTGATATTTTGTTTGATGACTTTGACCTAGCTGGATATCTTGAACTTCCTGACCCCAATTCTTGGGAGTGTATTGTTGATGCTCGTGAATTCGAATTTGTTGGTGATATAACACTCGAAGGCTTAAAGGATATGATGTGTGCACCCAATACCCGCCCTCGTAAACTTCGGGCCAAGTATCTCAACAACCATTGCTATGAACTTCATCGCATCATTTTCTCTTCCATCCTGCCGAAAGCAGGATCTACCGATGAGGTTACTTATCATGAGATTATCGCCCTTTATTATCTTTACTTCACCATCCCCTTCAATTTTTCTCGCTCGATGATGGATTGGATGATTCGTGCAAGGAAGAAACCAAAATCGCTTATTTATGCGATGTATCTTCCGATGATCTTTCGTGCCTTTAATATCCCTTTGGATGAGTGTCAGTTTTTAGCAGCTCCTGCCTTTTTGTCCAAGGCTCATAGGACTGCCCCTGCTCCTGTTCCTCCTGCTCCAGCTGAGGAGGAATCTTCTGACTCAGATGCCCTACAGCCTGAGCCTCATGCCACTCTCGACTCCATTCGAGACATGTTGCACAACCGTTTCCATTTGGAAGACGATCGCTACACCCAGATGGACTATAGGACCACTCTGTAGATGAGCGCCATCAGCAACACCCTGCATGATATCCAGTACAATATGGTTCGGCATCCCACTATGTCGTTTCCTACGGGTCGGGATCCTTCTCACGAAGGCTATCTGATTGACGACCCATGGGCCATGCAGTATTTGGATCCTGATGCAGCGTTTGTTGATCCTCGTCGCTCTGCCAGCGAGCCATCTGATTCGTTCGGTCCATCCCACTCTTATGCTCAGTGATGGTTGTGGTCTTCTACCTACTGCTGCTGCTGCTGATGTTAACTTTTAGTTATGCTTTTTCATTTCATGTTTTTAGTACTATTTCTACTAAGTTTTAGTTTATGACTTTAGTTTGTCATTTCATATGTATGACTTCTAGTTTCTTTATTTTGGATTATCAAAACTGCTAGTTGTCTCTATCAATGGTTGGTTATGGTTATAGTTGTGTGATTGCTATCTTTACTTTGTCTATTTTTCTCTCTTTACGGGGGAGCTAGGATTCATTTTGCTAAGTGACAAAGGGGGAGAAGAATAGATATTTGATTAATGTGATCTTGTATATGTTGTTGGATAGTATGAATTGTGTTGTACTTGGATAAGAATTTTGTATCAGGATAAAAATCGAAATATTTATTTGTGGGGGAGCCGACATATCTATTTGCGGGGGAGCTACGTCATATGTACAAACTACTTTATTCCCTTCAACATGTGTCCAGGTATGAATGTTGCGACATACAAATATCGTTTTGTCAATTATCAAAATGGGAGAGATTATTGACCCAAAATTGATCACATCCAACCTAATTTATAGAATTAACAAAACGATATCTTATATGATCCAAGATGACACATCGAGCTCAAGACAAGAACATCATCTACAACATATCAAATTCAAGACAGACATCATCGACAAGTTGTCACATGGCAAATGTACTTGTACTAAGTATGTAATTTTTTATTTTATTGAGTCTAGGAATATGTACATTGAGTCGCACAGAGTCATCTCAATGCTAGATTTACTTTTCCAAGCTCTACCATACAAAACGAGACAATCCTTGAACCAAACCAAACCATTCTAGCCTACATAGACATTCTGGTCCAAGGGAATAAGAATTCGGGCTGAACTCTGCCCCTTAAATTTCAGGATGCTAATTTTTAGGAACACCTTGATCTAGGCTATCCAATGTTCAAATTTTTGAATATTTGAGACAGAATTTTGGCCGAATTCTGCCTTCTCAGACTAGTATATATAGGGCTTGATTTTTCTCATTTTAAATCATCTCTCACCCTCAATCTTCTAAGCCTAATACATTCTAAGCCTTCCTCTTCCAATCTACTAGCTACAAAACTTCCTATGCTCCAAGGTGCTCAAGTGTGATTCAGCTAGAAGTTCTGTGCAAGAGTTGTAAAGAAGTCACTTGGACAATTCCAAGTTTTGCCTCTGTAAAGTTGCAAGAAGTTGGCGTGCTCTTCTGAGTAAAGGCACGTGTCTGTACCATATTTCACAAATGGTGGATTTCAATCCTGAGCGAGAGTTCTCAGGCCTGGACTAGTCCTCCATGAGGAAAACCAGGTTAAATCGCTGTGTTTGTGTATGCTCTTCTGATCTCTCTTAAATTTTTGCATTACTACTCTGATTATATATTCTGTTGGTAGTTGATTCTGGACTGGCATAGAGTTGAATTTTTAATTGGTGATTTTTTGACACAAACTCTATTCATCCCTCTCTAGAGTTGGCTACACATAACTTCACTATGTAGCAGTAATAGGGAGAATATACAAGGTAAAATGACATGTACATGAACATGGTAAGGTACAAATGAAACTGTAAATGAGTATAAGAGCAAGAGAGCAGGGTATATCATGTACAAGAATCAATAAAATAATATCTATGTGAGTGAGCACTAGTTTCAACATATAGAAAATTGATACAAGAATTTATGGCCTAGGTAATCATACGTGCGGTGAATGATTAACACTATTCAAGGTTCAAAACTTGATGCAAGGAGGGCATTGATCACATATCTATACTAATACTCCCCGCCCCCGGCTAGTATAGTGGATCCAACCATGACACGTTACGACACGAAATTCTCTGAGAAGGTAGCGAGCCTTCGCAGGAATCAGTGTCCATACAATGCACAAGAACAACAATAAAGCTTGCACAAGATATACCAAGATATACACGAAATAATATCTCATGACGTGATTCAGATAATACCAATCCGTGTGACCAATGTGTCAAAAGAACAAGAATATCTATACTAAATACAAGAAACATAGAAGATATCATAAAACAGAAAATTATCAGAGAATGTACTCGCCTAAGATCCGATGAAAAATGTCAACAATGTTCGATACGTGCCTCGAATACCTAAATATAGAATATTATATTAATATCAAGTTTGGAAAATGAAAACTAGTCCACTTCTAGGTCAAATGGTCAGTTCTAGGTCAATTGGTCAAACCAAGTCAACTTTAGGTCAAACTAGTCCAACTTGGTTAAACTAGCCATTTCTAAGTTGTATGAGTCTATTTCTAGGGCATTGGGTCCATACCCTACGTATCTAGGCTATACTAGCTATATTGTATACCCACAGGCTTAGTTAGCCTTATCATAACTTTACCCCTTATCCTAACATATTACCTAGGTGTCCATCTTGTGGGTAATACCCAAACCTTTAACATGACCTAGCTAACTTGAACATTACCTATATTACTCACTACGAACAATCCATAGGTACTGCCATACCTACAACTATAAGAGGCTAGCTAAATTCCTATATATATATATATATATATATATATATATATATATATATATATATATATATATATATATATATATATATTTTATATATATATATATATATATATATATATATATATATATATATATATATATATATATATATATATATAACTTGAACATTACCTATATTACTCACTACGAACAATCCATAGGTACTGCCATACCTACAACTATAAGAGGCTAGCTAAATTCCTATATATATATATATATATATATATATATATCTCTTATAACCATTAACACAAGAACCCCTTTACTTGCCTACACTTACTTATCTACCTAAACATCTAAGTGACCCTCACAAGCATATCACTCCACCATATCCTATTTACTTAAAGGCCTAACCTATCTATCTATCTAGTAGCTACGTGTCACTTGTTGCTTTGCCTCATTTTTCCAACTGTTATCAAGTTATCACATATCTAAACATCTAGTCAGCACCCTACACATCCTACAACTGCTACTGCCCAATCCTACTGCTATTGTTGGGATGCAGGGGACTGAAATTCCCTACTTGCTCTCCCTTTACCTACATACCTTGAATCCCCTCTTTCCTAATAACCTGCTGCTGCTACCACAAGCAGCAGGTGCTGCTGTTACATGCCTACATTGCAACTTAACCTGCTGCCATTTCATCCCCTTTACATTGCACATTTGTGCACACCTTACTCCCCAAGCCAACCCTTGCACACAGTAGTACCCTAACTGAATACTCTTCTTTACTCATAACCATATATATATATATATATATATATATATATATATATATATATATATATATATATATATATATATATTTTATATATATATATATATATATATATATATATATATATATATATATATATATATATATATATTTATATATACATAACAGTTAATAGATATACATATATAACACACATAAACATGCATATAGGATGCTCCACCCCCTACCTGCCTTAGCCATTTACTGATAGGGAAAATCCCTTTCTATTCCTGATATTGCCACTGCCATTAGTGGCAACCCTGCTGATACTTCACTGAAATCCTTGATCCTAACAGCAGATGCTAATTCTAAGTCCCCATCTATCAATCCTACTGATATTTCTACATACCCCAATTCAGTCCTTAACTGAACACAAACATTTTCCCTCTAACCCAAGCGCACAGACTCTCAAACGATTTTCTTACACACACTATCACACTCCTTTACTGCTGCTGCACTATGCATAGATGTGAGAAATGATGTTGTCAGAGAGGTAGTAGCAGCATTTAAAGAAATAGAAGACATGTTCATATCTTTGAAGGCTTTGGTGTTTGAACAACAATGTAATTTCGAGTTTAGAAGAGAGATCGATTCGATCATAGTTTCAAACCGTGTCAAGGATAGTTCACATGCTAAATACAAATTGGCATGAAAAGTTACTGAATGAAGCTCTCTTATCCTAAACCAACCCGAACCCACACACATTTCCTTCTCCCTACTGCATACACTGATGGATCTTCCTCTACATCCTGCACTTCACCCCTACTGGCCTCGATGCCTTGACAAATCTGTAAACTAGGTGCACATATGAAATCAGTGTGAACCTCCAATCCTTCGAGGCCCCCAACCTACACAGGGTCGTGGGAGTCCCCTAACCAATGCATTACCTGTTGTTAACTTAACAAATCTGTGCACGTTGTGCACAGATGGATCACTAGGATCCCAAACCTTGAAGCCCCTATGCCCCGACTGATGGCCTATCCCCAGTACCCTTAATGTTGCTGTTACCTTCTTGCCCACAGACCAACTAAATCCCTTGCTTCTAAATACCTTAAACCTCTACTGTTGTTGTTTTCCCCGTCTCCTCATTCTCTATAATGCAATACATCCTCTGTTATAGCACACTACACACACTTGTCAGTAAGCCCCTACTCATTTCCCTTGAAACAGAGGGTCCTCCTCTCCTAATCAACCTATGTATAGCCCACTGACCTGCCTGTGCAAGGCAGTGCACTGTCTGTGCACTAGGCTCACTCATACTACCACACACAAACAATTAAGCTACCTCCCTATGTACATATCAGTTCCCCCTATACATCTCTTTCTTTAACGCACTCTCTTAGATATATTTATATAAGGCAACCTGCCATCACAAAAGGAACCCCATTTTTATACATATATACACACCTATATAGATAGCCATATATATAACTATATTCATATATAACCACTTAGGACTTATATATATATACCTATCCTAATGAGTAACCAAATCTATACACATGTGTAAAACTGAAAACCAATGCCAAAATGGCCAACTTGGCATTTTTACAAACACTAGGCGTGCATCTCATGATATGCTATGATACGCTCATGACACGCATCCAAAACCAACCCAAAGCCTATGAACATATCAAATATGATAAATAAAGCCTAATGACAAACACTCTATGTTCCATTTTCGGATTTTCCCAAAAATGGTACAAAAATCCTATGTAAAAGTCTCCAAATGGGTCCAGTGAAGCCCAAGCTTCTCCCCATGGGTAGCCCTAATGCATGGGTGGTTCCTAAATAACAAATGACATTCATTAGAAACAATTACAAGGGGTAAATTCAGAATTTACCTTTTGGAAGATGGACCCCCAATAAAATGGCACAAGTGGACACAACCTTCAAGAATGGACACCTCCTTCAAGCTCCTCTTCTTCCAAAGATCTCCTCCATGCTAGTCCAAGCTCTATCCTCCTTGAAATGATACTAGGAATAGTTTAGGCATCAATTTGGAAATGGTGGAGTTGGGTTCTTCTTCTCAAATGAAGAAGAGATAAAGAGGAGGCAAATTAGGTTTTCTAGAGCCTAATAGATGAATTCAAGAGGGGTTTGACAGGAGATGTAACCAGCCAAGAATTCTAACCCTAAATGCCATGTAAAGTGTCTAATAAGCCCTCACAATTAGTCATAAAGGTTTGAGTTAGGAATGGATTTAATTAGAAAGGGTTTCATTAACAAAAGAGGGGTTTTCCTTAATCATTGCTCTCTAATTAAATGGGTATAACATGGCAAACTAATGGGTTGACTAATGGTGTCATGACAAGTCTAGCTGGGCCCATTTAGGTTTACTAACATCTAGTCTTAACTAGTGGCTAACAACTAGCAACTAATTATATCATACATTTAATTATATGAAACAATATCAATCATGGAAAAACTAAAAATATAATCATTACAATTAATACGAAATAAATTTCAAATTAATACAAGAATTGGAAAAGACAAAAATATCCCTAATCTGAAAAAGTGGTAGTTACGAAGTACATCCCTGTATTGCAAGAAAGTGTAACTGAGTCCTAATGCAACTATGGTATTTGGAGTAAGGTGTTGAGATATATTAAAATATGAAAGCAAAAATAGATCTTGGGCACATTAGTACTTCAGCAAATTTTTTATTATGTGATAAGGGTTATCTTAGATTAGTTCCTTAAGGGATTTGGTTTAAGGTGCTCGCTTGCAAGAACTCACGATCGTATGTCGCATGGATATATAATTATTTACAGGATAGGATGTTGAATTGAGTGCACCCTCTATGTGTGTATGGGAGTATAATGGCATATAGACTAGACCGGTCGGTTTATCTTGACACATACCGGTCCAGTCCGGTACTGCCCAAGCCGGCCTATAGGGAGACGGATTCTTGTTGGGTTATTGTACACCCATAGATTTGCACCCATGATTGTCTCCTAAGGCCAATATATAAGGAGGGTTTCATTTGGGGAAACCCTTACTCAAATCATTACATTATAAGTTATCGGTCATCTTCCTCCGTTCCTCTCTTCTCCTTCCTACATAGAAATTTTATCTGTGACATGGAGATTAAGGAGGCTCCTTTGTAGGACTCTCCACGACCGTGAGTGAAGGAAATCGTTGGAGAAGTTTGGTTCAAACACGCATAAAATATAAACCATCTAAGTTGCTTCCATTTTATGATACATAAATATTCTAAGATACATGTTTCACTTAACAAAATGCCTAAAAATTGGCTTTTGAAAGAAAACTAAAAAAAGTACAAAAGTACAAATTGTTCTGGAAAGTATTGCTTTGGAAGTGATCTGACTGAGAGCGATCACTTTGTTCCGTGTACCATACGATGATGATGAAGAAAACTGCTTGAAGAAGACGAACAATCGGAAGAACTAAGTCACCGGAAAGGTATCGAGCAACGACACTGATGGCACAGTCGAATGCTTTCTTGTTTTGCTTCACCTTGTTCTTGAGAAAAAGTTGAAGAAATGCTTCTGGGAATATCACTCTGAAAATATGAGTTTTCTCAGAATCTCCTCTCCTGTATCTCTATTGATCTCTTGATGATGTCTATACGAAAATAAGTCTATTTATAGACTTGACCCTTTATGCGTAAAAAGCAACAAAATCGGGTCTCTACGCGAGTAACTGTCACCCACGATGTAAATCATCCTCTACGCACGTTGACACGTGTCCCATTACTTCAACAAAATGAGGAGAGCACGTACACACGTTTCTCGATAAGTGTGGCATGAAAGCCACGTAAGCAAACCACATTCTCATGTAGTCAGGAAAGCTCGGACGTAAAAATGACCCAAAACATACTCCCTGCGTAAAGTAGCAGACTGGGCGTAAAAATAGCCCAAAATAAACTTCCAGCGTAAAGTGGCTAAAAATAGCCTTGAGCGTAAAATTAGCTCAAATAAACTTTACGCACACAATAGCCTTGAGCGTAAAAGCTCGAAATAGCTATCGTGCGTAAAAGAAGCATTTTATTGAGCGTAAAGTAGCTCATCTGCACACTAAACGACAAGTGTTGGGTTTAGTGTAAATCAAATCCTATCGGCTTCTGTGCACTATTCTTGTCAGAAAATTCTGCTGTCAGATCAAAAATCATGCACAATAAATGCAGTCTAACAGCCTGTCCCCGGCGTAAAGTTGGAGGATAACTCTCGCGTAAAAAGCTTCTCGCGTAGAGAATAGCTTGCGTAGAGAATAGCTTGCGTAGAGAATAGTTCGCGTAAAATCTGAGTTTGACTTAGTTTGAATTGCGTAAAGTTCTCAACTTCTTTGACTTAGTCCATGAAGTACTTTTTACGCTCCTACAAGACCCCCTTCAAAGTTTTCAAATTATTTTCAAAATTTGAAATACTTTGAACATAAGCGTAAAATTTGGGATTTCAACAGTCAGCGTAGAATTTGGGATATCCAACGGTCATCTGCGTAAAAGTTGGGATATCCAACAGTCAGCGTAGATTTCGGGAATAGATTTCGGGAATTTGAACTGATTCAAAATTTCTCTATAAATAGAGCTCTTCGAAAAGAGGAAAAACTTTACTTGTCTTTCGTAATCCCGATCTCTCTTTACTCTTCTTCTTCTTTCATACTCTTGCTTCGATCCAATGTCCCCCAAGAAGACCGCCGCCAGCAGCAAGGGCAAGAAGCCCGTCGCCGATTCATCGTCGGCCGACCGTGCGAAAACTCCTGTCCCATTATCAACGACGCCTCAACAGAGCAACCCCGCCGTGGCTCCGGCAATGAAGGGTAAAGCACTGAACTTCGGCCGCGAGTTCGTCGGAGAAGAAAACCCGAATTTTTTTCACTTCACGCCCACGTTATGCGTGTCAGCGTAGAAACTAAGATAATTAAATACGCCCACGTTATACGTGTCAGCGGAAAATTAAGAACATACGCCCACATTTATACGTGTCAGCGTAAAATTAAGAAAATACGCCCACGTCTATACGTGCCAGCGTAAATTTCAAAATACGCAGACATCAACATGTGCTAGCGTAAAAATTAGAATACGCACACGTTAACACGTGCCAGCGTAAAAATTAAAATACGCTCACGTCAACACGTGCCAGTGTAAAATTAAGATACGCTCACGTCAACACGTTCTAGCATAAAAATTAAAATACGCTCACGTCAACACGTGCCAGCGTAAAATTTACATTACGCTCACATCAACATGTGCCAGCGTAAAAATTAAAATACACTCACGTCAACACGAGCCAGCATAAAAATTAAAATACGCTCACGTCAACACGTGCCTGTAGGTCCTAAAAAAATCAAGTTGCACCCATCAACAAAGTCATGAAAATCAAGAAATACATCTTTCAAATGAATGGCGCAGAAGTCAGATTGTACATTATCCAGATTGCGCAGACTGGACTGCGCACACTCTCAAGTGCGCAAGCTGACGTGGCCATATCATCATTACCTGACACAATCAAATCTTCTGACAACTGACAGCACAAAGAACAAGGAGACTGTTCGTTTATTGTGCCGCACAGCGCTCGAGGACAGCTGTACATGCAGCGCAATCTGCCAGGCTTTCTGCTGCGCCGTCTATTCCAGCGCAATCTGAAGTTAGCACAATTCATGTGGCGCACTTCATCATGACAACAGACAAATGTACACATGGCATTCATGCCATCAATTGCTCACTACGTGGCAATCGTCTGTACACGATCATGCGCATTTCAATCAAATGATGCCATGTGTCCAAAACAGTTGGCCTACGATCAGATAACTGCCTGCGCAGTCTAATGCTGCGCAATCCCGTGTATGCGCAATCCAACTTGCGCCATTAAGAATAACTAAAAGTTAGTTATTTCTAGAACACTATAAATAGAGTTTCAAGTCTTCATTCCAGGGGGATCAGACATAAAGTTCAGAAATATCAGAGAGTTCAGGAGTTCTTGTCCAAGTGTTGCTGTATTCTTCCGAGGCTATCGCCTTCAAATTCAGAGGCTACCGTCTTCAAAGTTCACATCGTCCAAGGGATAAAGCAATCGTCATCTAGATTGGATTTCTACAGTTGTACTTTCCCAGAATTCTTGTAATCTTCTTTACAAAGTTTGTTGAAATAAGGATCAACTTTTGTTTTTGCAAACAAAATGGCGACTCTGCTAGGGACGACTTTCTCCTCCGACGAGGAAGTGACAACTCAATGTGACGTTGCGTCTATCGAAAAGACGCAGAAGACGCTGGTTGTGAAGGTCAACCAGACGGCCTACGAAGCCATGATCAACTCCAGGACCACTCCTCGCACTGCGACAACTTCTGCCACAAGCAAAGTGCACCCAGTGTGGATCCCAAAGACTGCTGCACAGTCTATAGATTCTGTCACCAAGACTGCTGCGCAGTCTAATGTATCTGCTGCTAAAACTGTTGCACAGATTGTTGTCTCTACTGTTGCACAATCTGCCTCTACTCCTCATGCGCAGTCTGCTGTTGCCAGTGCACAAACTACTTCATATGTTGCCCTGTCAAAGTGTAAGACTCCTGTTCCTCTGGCGCAATTGGCTGCCACTTTGCCTGCGCAGTCTACTACTCCAGCAACCAAAGTGCAACCCAAGCACTTTGGTAACAAGTCTCCTACTGCGCAAATCATTGTGACTGAGGCCAGAAGACTTTCTGCCAGAATTACTCCTGCGCAATCGGCCAGTGTGCCATCAACCCATGCGCAAACTGTGTCTGCGCAATCCAAGAGAGACAGCCCTTTGGCTAATTTCTCCTCTTCTCACAATAAGAGGAAAAGCTCTGCTCCTCCTCTCAAGCACCCTGTTGCTCCTGCGCAATCCACTGGGGGTAGTCTTTTGGCTATTCCTCCTCCTCCCCAAAATAAAGGAAAAGGCCCGTTGGTCTTTTCTCAAACCTCCTCGTCCCATGACTTGGAAGATAATAGAGGGAAACGCTCTTTAGCTAACCCTTCTTCACTAAACAAAGGAAAAGGCCCTTTGGTCTTTTCTCAGTCTTCCTCGGTTTTTACTGTAGAAGATCAAACTGAATGTGCTCCGGCACCAGTCAGTACAAGAACCCTTTCTCACAAGGATTCTTCTTCTCTCCTTGCCAAAGGGAAATGTACAGATCAGAGAGGTATTCTGCCTACTCCGGTAGCAGAGTTCCAAGATCTCCCAACTCTTCAGATCTCCCACTCTAGACAGGGAAAATTGCTGGTGTCTCAAACAGAAACCCCTGGAGGTAAGTTTGCTGATCTAAGAACATATCTCAATTGCCCAACTTCGGTGAAACGCAAACAGCCAATGCCGAAGACCAACCAACGTCAGAAGCAAACTTCCAGGATCAAGAATCCGGACACCTATGCCAATGAAATGAGTACTTCCCTGTATACTCAGGGGACAAAACATTTGAAGAACCGGAACCATGTTCCGAATATTGTCAAATAACATGTCCCTCGAACTTCTTCTCGTCCCGTTGCTGTTCCCGATCTCCGAGAACATCTCAAGCAAAAATGGGACAACATCTCAATATCTCAAGTGCAACCACTTGGACATCATTGCAACCACAAATTTATCATTAAGTGTTGTTGTCAGACAACCAGACGATCTGTCTTCGATCGTCTGAACTCTACAAACTCTGAACCTATGTCTGAAGATGAAGACGAAGTTTTGTACGCTTCTGTCAACATGACCTCCAGAGACACCGGGGGTAGGAAGTGCTCCAAGCACGGCAAGCCTCGCAGGCTAAGCCAGCGGTATTTGGATTTACTCCAAGAATCTTCTGAAGGAGTATTCCAACATGAAGAACAGATGGCAACTCTAGAGGGGGGTGAATAGAGTTTATAGCAATAATAGCCAATTAAAAATTTAAACTCTTTCACAAGAAAAACTAATCAGAGTAAATACGGAAATAAATAAGGATCAAGAAAGCATACGCAAACACAACCGATTTTAACCTGGTTTCTCTCGTGGAGGACTAGTCCAGGCCTGAGAACTCTAGCTCAGGATTAAATCCACTATTTGTGAAATAGTAGTTACACCCCGTGCCTTTTCTTCAGAAGAGCACGTCAACTTCTTACAGAGGATCGCAGTGGCGATGCTTGGAATTTTCCAAGCGACTTCTTGAACTCTTGCACAAGACTCCTAACTGAGAGATGCTGAGCACTCGAGGCTTAGGAAGCTTATGGCTAGTAGATGAAGAAGGGTATGGCTTGTATTGAGCTTTTGAGAGAAGAGAAGAGAAGATTGGATGATTGAAAATGAGAGAATTTATGGCATATTTATAGGATATTAGCAGGCAGAATTCGGCCAGAATTCTGGTAGGAATTTTCAAATATTTGGCCGTTGGACAACTAGCAACCAGCCAATCCTAAAAATTAGGGTGCTAATTTTTAGGGGACAGAGTTCGGGCCGAACTTTGTGTGGAGGCAGAGTTCGGCCTGAACTCTGTCTCCAGAGCACAGAATGGGTCTTAGGATCCAATGGGCTTATTTGGATGTGTGGAGCTTATGGATTTTGGGTAGGTTATAGGTAAAGTCTCAAGAGCTCAACATAACTCTGCTTACATCAGTCTAGATTCAATAAATATAAAAATACAGACTCAACAAAGACTTGAAATTGCAAAACTGAGCCGTCGTCTGACTTGAGCTGGATGTAGTCGTCGTGTGTCTAATTGAATTATTACAAGTATTATTTAGTCAATGTTATCAATATTTGGTTGACAGTGACTTTGTGTCAACAATCTCCCCCATATTGATAATTGACAAAATAATAATTGTATATTCAATATTCATACCTGGACACATGTAAAGCATAGCTCCCCCATAATCAGTGCCGAGCATAAAAATAGCTCCCCCGTAAACAATGCATCTTGTTGGCCTGTTAAGAACATTCTTCCAAAAGCACATATAGACAAAAAGAATATACATATCTCCCCCTTTTGGCATTTAGCAATATAAGATAAGTAATAACTGGTAAACACACCAAAAGATAAGAGAAGAAACTGCATATAAACTGATATAACGACCAAATGTCTCAAGAGTCATGATAGAAATGACATAAACTGATAGAACTACCAAAGTCTCAAAAGTCACAACTCATAATAAGTCTAATACAAACCAAGTACATAAAAGCAACTAAAAGCAAAATGCATAAACCATAATCTATGATCCTCAGTAGCAGTAGCAGGGAGCAATCCATATCCATCATCGAGTGCGTGAAGGCCCAGCGTCGTCCGATGGATCAGTAAAGGAGCGACGAGGGTCCACGAAGGCTGCATCTGGATCCAAGTAGCGAATGACCCAAGGGTCATCGATACGATAGCCCTCACGACCGGGATCTCGCTCCATAGGAATGGGCATGGAAGGATGGCGAGACATGGAATACCGAATATCATGCAGCGAGTTGCTGATGGCACTCATCTGCAAGGTAGTTCAGTAATCCAGCTGAGTCCAACGATCGTCCTCCAAGGTGAAGTGATCTCGGAGCATAGTCTGAAGAGACTCGAGAGTGGCAGGAGGAGCAGGAGGATCCTGTCCAAGAGGAGGGGCATCTGGCTCATCATCAGAATGCTCAGACACGACTGGTGAGCCAACGGCCGCCTGAAGCCTCCCTGCCTTAGAGAGGAAGGCAGGGGCAGGTAAGAATGGACACTCATCAAGGGGTACATGAAACGCACGAAAGATCATAGGAAGGTATAATGCATAAACCAAAGATCTTGGTTTCTTCCTACACTTAATCATCCAATCCATCATTATGCGTGGAAGATTAAAGGGAACATGGAAGTGGAGATGATACAATGCCGAGATTTCAAAATAAGTGACTTCATCGGTAGAACCCGCTTTGGGTAGAATGGTGTTAAAAATGATCCGATGAAGTTCATAGAAATAGGGATTGAGGAATTTAGCCAAAAGCTTACGAGGACGTGTGTTAGGGCTACACAAGTCGTCCTTGAAGCTTTCAAGTGAAATCCCTTCGGGAAATTGGAATGATCTAGCTTCAACAAGCTTTTCCCAAGAATTAGGCTCTTGAAGCTCAAGATATTCGGCCAATCCGAAATCGTCAAAGGAGATATCAATTTCCGCAACTCGTGAATAAATATGAGTATCATCATGGGTTAAGTTGCAGTAGAACATTTGAATAGCACTACGATAAATGACCGAATTTGTGGTAACAAGTTCATCAAGGCAAAAGTCATAAAAAAGTGCATCATATTGTGAGAATATAGTAAAGTTGATAGGGTGTCCCGCAAACATCGGACGTGTCCGAAAATCACTAAACCAATCATTTGAGGCGTCTAGTGATACAAAAATTCGGTCGTCAAAAGTGTTTGGATCATGTGGACGAGGAGGATTGAACAAAGGATGGATTTGTTGTTCAATGGTCGGTGCAACGGGTGGTGCAACGGGCGGTTCAACGCGAGGAGGAGCATTCGACGAGGATGCTCCCTCAATCCGAAGTCTCTTCCCGCGGTTGAACAAACGTGGAGCCATAACACAATAGATAATGAAAGAAATTGAGATAAAGAAAAGTATGGAATTATACCTCAAACTAGTGAAGAACAATGAAGGAGAATTGAAAAAGAGGCCTTCTTCTTGAGTTTAGGGAAGAAAAGAGCTCTAGAAATGAAAAAATTAGGGTTAGGGTTTTGAGAGAAAGGTGTTTGAGAAGTAGAAAAGGTGGTAATGAGGAAGGAGAGGGAAGAGAAACCGAAAATATGGGAAGGGTTTCTCTTGGTCGGAGCAAATAATGGCCATTGGATCTTAATTTTGATCAACGGCTGAGACTGTTCCCGGTTCTGGAACAGTCAGGCCGAATTCGGCCCGAACTCAGGTAAGGGCAGAGTTCGGCCCGAATTCCGGATCCTGGTCACAGAATAGGAATCAGGCTGATATGAAAAAAAATGGTTAAGTAAGAAAGACCAAAATAAGACAAGAGTATAAAGACAAGAAAAGATCCAAGAAGTAAAAAAATGAATAACAGAAAGTGAACTCGAAGCAGCAATATAAAGTTGAAAAAGTAGTATTTCAGCATGTGATAAATAAAAATGAACCGTATAATAAACAAGGAATTATATCATAATTCAATATTTTGAAGCTGCCATGGGTTAGCTGCAGGGGCCGGATCCCAGCTAGCGGTAGTCCTGAGGACTAGTGCACCGTGTCGCTTAGGCTTTTACGCCTTGTTGTCAGAAGGACCCTTTCGGCTTGTACCCATAGCAAGTTCATCATAAGAGAATCAAGATATACTCGATATTTACGCAGGTTTATTTTAATTTACAACAGCTGCATCTAAAATTCCAAGTTCACGACAAAGAAAATTGAAGCACTCTTCGGATAATGGTTTTGCAAAGAAATCTGCTAACTGATGATCAGTGTCAATAAATTCTAAGTTAATTGTGCCATTTTACTGATGATCACGCAAAAAGTGATGACGAATTTCAATGTGCTTCGTGCGTGAGTGACAGATGGGGTTCTTAGTAAGATTAATAGCACTAGTGTTGTCACAAAAAATTGGAATATGCATGAAAGATAAGTTATAGTCTTCAAGGGTTTGCTTCATCCACAGAATTTGTGCACAACAACGCCCAGCTGCGATGTATTCAGCTTCTGTTGTGGATAGTGCAACAGAATTCTGCTTCTTGCTAAACCAAGAGACTAAAGCCTTTCCTAATAAATGACAAGTACCACTCGTACTTTTATGGTCGACCTTGCATCCGGCGAAGTCAGCATCAGAGTAACCAATGAGGTCAAATGATGTTGACTTGGGATACCATAGGCCCACTGTAACCGTACCCTTAAGGTATCGAAAGATACGCTTAACAGCGGTCATGTGTGATTCCTTAGGATTTGCTTGATATCTAGCACACAGGCAAACGCTAAACATAATATCAGGGTGACTAGCAGTAAGATAGAGTAGACTGCCTATCATACCTCGATACTTATGTTGGTCCACGGGTTTGTCGCTATCATCTGGTTCAAGTTTGGTTGAAGTAGCCATTGGAGTGCTGATTGGTTTGACGTTGTCAATGTCGAATTTCTTCAGCATGTCCTTTGTATACTTCGATTGACAGATGAAGGTTCCATTTGACATTTGTTTGACTTGCAGCCCAAGAAAGTAGTTGAGCTCCCCCATCATGCTCATCTCAAACTCGGTCTGCATACACTTGGCATAATCTTGACAAAGGGTTTCATTAGTAGAACCAAATATAATATCATCTACGTATATTTGTACTAAAAGAATAGTGTCTTTAAAAGATTTTATGAAAAATGTGGTGTCAATTTTCCCTTTTGAAAAACCTTTTGAAAAACCTTTCTCAAGCAAGAAATTGCTTAGCCATTCAAACCAAGCTCTAGGGGCTTGTTTGAGGCCATACAACGCTTTCTTTAGCTTGAACACGTGGTCGGGAAATTTATGATTTTTAAAACTAGGAGGTTGTTTCACATAAACTTCCTCCTTAATAAATCCATTCAAGAAAGCACTTTTAACATCCATTTGAAATAATTTGAAATTTTAAAAATTTGTAAATGCACAAAGCATCCAAATGGATTCCAATCTAGCAACAGGTGTATACGTCTCATCGTAGTCGATACCTTCCTCTTGGTTGTATCCTTGGGCTACTAGACGAGCTTTGTTGCGTGTGACTGAACCATCTTCATTCACTTTGTTTCTAAAAACCCATTTAGTGCCAATGATCGAGTGATTGGTCGGTCTAGGAACGAGTTCCCATACTTGGCTCCTCTCGAATTGGTTGAGTTCCTCTTGCATAGCAGAAATCCAAAATTCATCATTAAAAGCTTCTAAAATATTTTTTGGCTCAATTTGTGAAATAAAGGCAGTGCTAGCAATAGAGTCTCTTAATGATGATCTAGTAGTTACTCCACGTAAAACCTCACCGACCACTAAATGTTCTGGATGTAATGGCTTGAAAGAGAATTTCTTTGGCAAGCTCTCCAGAGAATTGGTTTCGGTTGTGGTATTCATTGGAGTAGAAGTTGATGGCTCAACAACATCATCAAGAGTAGCTGCTGCACTGTTATCTTCATCAAAAGTCACATTTGTAGACTCTTCCACAATTAATAAGCGTTTGTTAAAAACTCTATATCCCTTACTCTTGGCAGCATAGCCAAGGAAAATACCATCGTCAGCTTTGGCATTAAATTTGCCTAAGTTGTCTTTGGTGTTAAGGATAAAGCATCTACAACCAAAAACTCTAAAATAATAAACATTTGGGGTTATCCCAAACCAAAGCTCATAGGGTGTTTTCTTCGTAATGGGACGAATAAGTACCCTATTTTAAATGTGGCATGCTGTACTGATAGCTTCCGCCCAAAAGTATTTCGGAAGTAAAAACTTGTTCAACATGACTCTAGCCATATCGTCGAGAGTTCTATTCTTCCGCTCCATAACACCATTTTGTTGAGGAGTTCTTGGACAAGAAAACTCATGATCAAAACCATTAGAATCAAAAAACTTTTCAAAATCAGAATTTTTGAACTCGCCTCCATGATCACTTCGGATTCGAGTAATCATGTAGCCCTTTTCGTTTTGAACTTTCTTAACAAAAATCTTGAAAACCGAAATAGCATCACTTTTGTTTGTAAGAAAGAAAACCCAAGTAAATCTTGAAAAGTCATCAACAATAACAAAGGCATAGAGTTTTCCACCAAGACTGGCTACTCTACTAGGGCCAAATAAATCCATATGGAGAAGTTGCAAAGGTCTAGAAGTACTTACAGAGTTTATGGAATGAAATGAGGACTTAGTTGCCTTATTCAATTCACATTCGGCACATACCATGTCCTTTTTGAATGTGATGTCGAGCAAGCCTCTAACTAGCTTCTTGGTCGATAGCCTGGATATAGTATCCATGTTGGCATGACCAAGACGCTGATGCCACAATAGTCTTTCATCCTTATGAGCATATAGGCATCTACCTGCATTGTTAGTATCTATAGACAAATAAAAAATATAAATATTATCCTCTCTTACCCCTTCAAAAGCAATGTCTCCTGTTGACCTATCATAAATAAGGTATTTGTTTTGTCCAAAGTTAATGTCATATCCATGGTCAGCAAGATGACTAACGCTGAGCAGGTTATGCTTTAACTCGGTCACTAGGCAGACATCCTTTATTACGGGTGAGGGAGGATGACCAATAATACCATTACCTATAATATAACCTTTTAGGTTGTTACCGAAGGATACATATCCTTCTCTCTTCATCGATAGTGATGCGAAAAGATTTGCGTCTCCCATCATATGCCGCGAGCATCCACTATCGAGAATCCACTTACTCTTAGTTGAGGAGGGAAGGTTCACCTACATCAAGAGTAGATGTGACCTTTGGTACCCAAGTTCTTGAGGGTCCTAAAAAGTTATTTTTTGGAAACCATGCATATATCTTTCTATCTACTAATCTTCTAATTCTACATTGTGGTGAAATGTGTCCATGTAAACCACAATATGTACATATAGCATTCCTATCTATATTAGGAGCATGCTGATGATGTCTATAAGGAGAAGTATGATGATATGTAGAATTAGCATGGTGATGATGACTATGTGTAGAGTGATATGGAGTGACATGGTGATATTGTCTATATGGAGTAGCATGGTGATGATGTCTATATGGAATAGCATGGTGATGATGTCTATATGGAATAGCATGGTGATGTTTTCTATGTGTAGAGTGATTGTGACTTTGTGCAACATACTGATGGTTGTATCTATGTGTAGTATGATGATTATTTCTACGTGCATGTGGTTTGTGTGCATTATAAAAGTGTGTGTATATGTAAGCATGATTATGAGCTGCATGTGGATGACGTGGTTGACTAGTGTGAGTAGTATCATGCTTTGTGTGTGTCTCATGTGATTAGGTTTGAGGTTGAACAACCTGTTTTCCTAATTTAGTCTCTAATTTCTTAGAGACAGCCTGTAGTTCAGTAACCTTAGCATTCAAACCATATATCTTAGTAATAGAAATCTTGTGTCTACTCTTTTCTTCTGCAAGCTCCGTGTTGAGTGCTGTGATTTCTTGTGTTTGTTGTTCAATGCGTGCTTCGGCATCATGTAAGCTTATTTTAAGCTTAGATACCTCATCTGTTACATCCGTGGGTGAAGTGTCTCTAATGTTATCAAGCAGTAAAGAAAGTCTTTGAATTTCGACTTCATGACTTTTGATCTTTTCCTTGGCATGTTTATATTTACCAATGACCTTTTTATGATCATCAAGTAAATCGGTAAAAGCATCGCCAAGTTCATCAAAAGTGAAGTCATCAAGAGTTTCGTTTGATACCTTGTCGGATGTTGCCATTAGGCACACATTTGCAGTATCTTGAGGAGAATCCTTTTCTTCCTCAGAGTCACTAGCTTCACTTTCATGCCAAATGCTCATATTGGCATATTTTAAGGAAGTCTTCTTGTAAGGTTTCTCATAGCGATTGCTCTTCTTTAAGAATGGACAGTCTTTTCGGACGTGTCCTGTCTTCTTGCAACCATAGCAGGTTGGCTCTTCTTCGTCGTCTTCTTGTGGTTCCTTCTTTCTTCGGTTAAAGCGAAGAAATTTCTTGAGGTTGCGGACGAAGAGAGCTTGATCATCACCTTCTGAGTTCTCGTCATCCGTTTCTTCGGGGTCAGCCCTCCGTCGGTGAGCTTTGAGTGCGATCTCCTTAGCCTTAGGAGCAGGCTCTTCGAAGTCCTTGAGGTCAAGCTCATGAGTCATCAGCTTTCCCATCAAGGTCTCCATGGACATGGTTGTGAGATCATTTCCTTCTATGATGGCTGTCACCTTAGGGTTCCAAATCTTTGGGAGCCCCCTAAGTAGCTTGCGAATCTTCTCATGATTTGAATATTGTTTGCCGAGCAAAGACAGGGGGTTGATGATGTCGAGAAATCTTGTGAACATTTACGTGATCGTCTTATTTGGCTTCATCTTGAAAGCCTCATATTCTTGAGTGAGACGGCTTATCTTTGATTCCTTGACTTGGGTGGTTCCCTTATACGTCACTTCTAGAACTCTCCATACTTCGTGAGATGTGGTGCATGTAGATACCTTGTTGAACTCATTCCTGTCTATAGTACAGAATAAAGCATTAATAGCTCTCGCGTCTAGACTTGCCTGTTTCTTCTCCTCGTCAGAATATTTGTCATATGATTTTTCAACGAGATAACCATTGACAACTATTTTAGCAGGCTTTTTGTAACCATCAGTGACGATAGTCCACAGGTCAAAGTCTAGCGACTTGAGATAAAAGCTCATCCTTATTTTCCAATATGTGTAGTTAGTTCCATCAAATAGGGGAGGCCTATGAGTGGACTGCCCTTCACCGTGATTGGAAATCAAGGATTGCGTGGTTGCCATGGATCAGCTCTAGGATGTTAGTCCTTGTTGAGAGAACAGAGCTCTGATACCAATTGAAGAACAGATGGCAACTCTAGAGGGGGGTGAATAGAGTTTATAGCAATAATAGCCAATTAAAAATTTAAACTCTTTCACAAGAAAAACTAATCAGAGTAAATGCGGAAATAAATAAGGATCAAGAAAGCATACGCAAACACAGCCGATTTTAACCTGGTTTTCCTCGTGGAGGACTAGTCCAGGCCTGAGAACTCTAGCTCAGGATTAAATCCACTATTTGTGAAATAGTAGTTACACCCCGTGCCTTTTCTTCAGAAGAGCACGTCAACTTCTTACAGAGGATCGCAGTGGCGATGCTTGGAATTTTCCAAGCGACTTCTTGAACTCTTGCACATGACTCCTAACTGAGAGATGCTGAGCACTCGAGGCTTAGGAAGCTTGTGGCTAGTAGATAAAGAAGGGTATGGCTTGTATTGAGCTTTTGAGAGAAGAGAAGAGAAGATTGGATGATTAAAAATGAGAGAATTCATGGCCTATTTATAGGATATTAGCAGGCAGAATTCGGCCAGAATTCTGGTAGGATTTTTCAAATATTTGGCCGTTGGACAACTAGCAACCAGCCAACCCTAAAAATTAGGGTGCTGATTTTTAGGGGACAGAGTTCGGGCCGAACTCTATGTGGAGGCAGAGTTCGGCCCGAACTCTGTCTCCAGAGCACAGAATGGGTCTTATGGTCCAATGGGCTTATTTGGATGTGTGGAGCTTATGGATTTTGGGTAGGTTATAGGTAAAGTCTCAAGAGCTCAGCATAACTCAGCTTACATTAGTCTAGACTCAATAAATATAAAAATACAGACTCAACAAAGACTTGAAATTGCAAAACTGAGCTATCGTCTGACTTGAGCTGGATGTAGTCGTCGTGTGTCTAATTAAATTATTACAAGTATTATTTAGTCAATGTTATCAATATTTGGTTGACAGTGACTTTGTATCAACATAACATACCCGTTCCCGAAGCCGAGATACAATCGGTCAAAGGAATCTTCAAGATCCTTCCGGTCATCTCCCTCTTTCTCACTCAGGAGATGATTCCTTTTTCGACTACGATGCATACAGCGAGAGTTCGGAGCAGACAGTGTCCTCCACTGTGCCCAGAGAAGTGACAGCCTATGTTGTTAATAAAGATCCTGATGCTTCCAGTTCAGCTAGTCAAGAACAACGGATCGCTGCGTTAGAAGACAAGCTGAAGACTATGGCCGAAATGGTTGCAAGTATGCATTCCATTATTGTGGCCCAACATACAGTACCACCGATCGTACCGCCTACAAATCCTGAAATCATAGCATCGTCGGTGCCTGTCAATGCAGGGCTGGAGGTAGCATCTACTCAAGTACCTCCTGTACAGATCCAACCTACACCCAGTCAATCAGGTGCTGGGGGTAGTGCTTACCACGTTGTTCCTCCCCCTAACACTGTGATTCAACCTGCTCCTTCTACATCTGTTAAAAATGCCAATGAAGCTGTCAAGCTCCTACGAACTCAGTTTGAAGCTTTCAAGGAGAAGGACAACTTGCAGAGGTTGGGGATCAAGCAACCTTACCCAGTTGAATGGAAGGAAGTTCCATTTCCTCCGAAGTACAAAATCCCAACCATCTCGCTGTTTGATGGCAGTACGTCTCCTAGTCAGTTCATTAACCACTTTGAGGTTATGACTGTCCAACTTCAACCAAATGACACTCTTCTTACCAGAGTATTCATTGGCTGTTTAGCTGGCGTAGCATACGATTGGTACAGAAGCTTGCCCGATGGTTGTATCACCTCCTTCTCTGGCCTAAAGCAAATCTTCCTGGAACGATTTTATGAAGGGATCAATGACATGACTATGTCAGCCCTCAATAAAATCAAACAAAGGCACAATAAAACTGCTGAGAGTTTCATTGAAAGGTTCCGCCGGGAAGCTTTGAAAATGCCTCCTGGAACTCCAGTCGCTGTCACCAAAGACACCTGCAAGGCAAATCTTTTGCCTATCATCAGCATGTGGATAGGTTCTACTCAGTTCCAAGACTGGCCATCTTTTATTGTCAACGCTAAAGCAGCTGAAGTTAGCGCCGACAAATTCAAACAACTAGGAGTACAAATGTCTAACCCCGACCGGGATAAGCACCAGACATCGGGTGGTGGCAATCGCCAGAACAACCGCAAAGGAAAAGAAACTTTGAATATCAACTTGAACAAGAACAAAGAATCTCTGGCGGTCAACGTAGCTCCTCCTACGTCCACTTCTACTCCTTCAGTACCTCCACCGAGGGAACCTCGTCCGAAAGTAGAGTACTCTTTTGACGAGAATGACACAGTAAGCATCTTTGATTGCTTGATCAAAAGCAATAAGCTTCAACTCCCAGATCCCAAGAAGCCCGATGAAGTCGGTAAGACTGATCATCCCAAGTACTGTGTCTATCACAGGTTCATCGGACATCCTACTCGAGCATGTTATGTGCTCAAAAGCAAAATTCAGGAGCTGGTCAACGCTGGTGTTGTCACTTTACAGCAAGACGAAAAGACTGTTGCCGCAAACATGGTCTCAGTTCAATTCGGTGACTTTCCACCCCAGATGGTACAGCACGGTGTTATTCCTATCCCCAAAGCTACTCTTGAGATCGAGAATCTCCCTCCTCCACGAAGTGAAGGTCTCGTCCTCTTGTCTCTTGACAACGGCGAGATTATGTGGATTTATCCGGATCTTGCTTCAGAGTTCGAAGTTCCCTCTTCCTCCAAGAAGAAAGATCGCTCCAAGGGCAAGACAAAGACTTACAATATGGTGTCTTTTGACCCCATAGTTGATGAAAAAATCTTGCTGGGCACCAGATCGGGGAAAGCTTATCTAAAGGATTATCCCGAAGTTCAAGAGAATTCTGCTTCTTCTTCTGAGCCTGCTCCAGTGCAGCCTGCTTCTACTGAGGATATTCCTACTGCATCTTCACCAGTTGTAGTGTCCATTCCTCCCAAGCCAACGGTAGCTGACAAAGGCAAACAGCAAGTCCGCTTCGATAAACCTTTGAAGAAATCATCTCCCTCCGGACTTGAAAAGCCTTAAAACTTTGACATCTTAGCTCAGTTGGCTAATACACCGGCCCGGCTGTCAATCTTCGAGCTCTTGCGCCTTTCCAAAGAGACTCGGGAAACTCTGAGCGAGGCTCTCATGCAAGCAGAAACCTGTCTAGTCCTGCTTAAGAAGCCGAAAGCAGAATCAGTCTCTTGCCTCCATTGTCATAGTGTGTTGGAGTTAATTCCAAACATAACTTTCACACAAGATGACATGCTGATGGAAGACAATAGGCACGACCGTCCTCTCTACTATACAGGATACGACGACTCGATGAAAGTCGATCGTATTCTGATAGATCCAGGATCTGCTCTCAGCATTATGCCGAGGACAATGTTGGATGCGCTGAAGGTCCCAGTGGATAGTCTCTCCAATACAATCACCACTATCCTTGGGTTCAATCAGGGAAGGAGTGAGCCTTTGGGCAAGATTCGCCTAAAACTATAAATAGGCAATCTTCGCATAAAGGTTACCTTCTATATCATCGACAATCAAGATTGTTCCTACAATGCTTTGCTGGGAAGACCATTTCTGCATGAACATAACATTGTCCCTTCGACTCTCCATCAATGTTTTAAATATGTTGATGACAATGGAGAGGTGCAAAAGAAGGTTGCCGACCTTTATCCTTACAAAGGCGTCGAAGCATACTGCAACGATGCTCGTATGTACAAGGATGAATTCATGAAAGTTGTCCTGTCCCTGGACACTGAAGAAGAGCAAGAAACAGTGCCTAATAACACCCTCATCATACCTGTCAAAGGGCGTGTTTCTCGTCCACAATCCTCCAAGCCACTAGCTATTCACTTGCCAGTCCGGAAGCAACCAACTGATGATGATCAGGATCAAAGGGAGCTCACCTCTTCTGAGCCACTTGTTATAGACTTACGTCGTAATAAGGAAAAAAGGCAGCTCACCTCTTCTGAGCCACTTGTTATAGATCTATCTCATAACAAGGAAAAAAAAGAGCTCACCTCCTCTGAGCCGCTTGTTATCGACCTCCGTCGTAACAAAGCCAATCCTCCTCCACGTTCTTCTTCTCCCCCTCTTGTAATCAATCTGACCAAGCCTGCTAAGGCTAATGGTCCTGCTGTAAATACCAATGTACAAATCAATGAAAAAGCATCTACTTTCTAGTATACTGATGTCGTTTGTCATGCTAAGTGCTATTTGGATATGTTAGATAGCTTTCAATCATTTACAATGGGAGTTGTACAATCTCTTCAAACAGAAGTCTCACTCGAACTTCCAAAGGATTTATATCGTATTGTTCCCGCTCGTAAAAAAGGCGAGAGTCCAATACTTTTTAGTAAAGGACCTGAACAACAATTCAGCTATACGGATGATAGCAAAATTAATGATACAGGGCATCTTCAACTTCGTCGTTACAGTCAGCAATCAAAAGACATCATCCAGAAGATGGGTTATGACTTCAAAAGTGGCCTCAACTACGGTAAGGATAGAAAAACTCCTATCCGTACGGCTGTTCCAAAAGGAAAGTCAAAGATGTATTATAGCAGGACCAAAAGAGGGTTAGGATATGCTTCACCTTCAGTATTATCCCCAGCAGTTTCTGAATACGATAGTGAGGAGCGTTCTAATTCTTCCGACTCCAGATCATGGGATTCTGACACTAGCATCGGTCAAGTCCATCGGTTGACTGTATCGTCTAATATGGTCTCCTTTGAACTTCCAAAAGTCTATGACGAGGATGTTGAAGAAAGTTTTGAAACAGATCCTTGGGCTCAACGAATGGATACCCAATGGGAACTCCGATTCGAACAAAGAGAACCTCCTACGGAAGATCAATTAGTTCAAGTTGATGTAGGAGAGAGCGGGTCACCTCGTCCAATATTTATCAGCAAGAACCTTCCAGAGGCAGACAAGCAAGAATTAATTCTTCTGATTAAAGAATACATTGATGTCTTTGCCTGGAGCTATGAAGACATGCCAGGTCTAGATCCTAAAGTTACTACTCACAAATTAAACATCGTGTCAAATGCAAAACCGGTCAAACAGCAACAACGACGTTTCAAGCCAGAAATGATGGATGCCATCGACGATGAAGTCAAGAAGCTCATCGCTTGTGGCTTTATCCGAGAAGAACAGCATCCTGATTGGGTAGCGAATGTCGTCCCAGTTATGAAGAAAACTGGAAAAGTTCGAGTCTGCATCGACTTTCGGGATCTTAATGAAGTATGTCCAAAAGATAAATTTCCTCTCCCTATCACGGACGTCATGATTGACAATACCTGTGGGTTTGAAAGAATATCTTTCATGGACGGATTCTCCGGATATAATCAGATTCGGATGCATCCTGAAGATGAAAAGCATACTTCTTTCCGCACTCCTCGCGGAGTCTACTGCTATACCGTCATGCCATTTGGTCTCAAGAACGCTGGTACAACATACCAACGAGCCATGAGTACCATATTTTGAGATCATCTGCACAAAACTGTCGAATGCTACGTCGACGATATTGCTGTCAAAAGTCGTCTAAAGGAAGATCACATCCAAGACTTGAGAACTATCTTCAATCTCATGCACCAACATCAACTCAAAATGAATCCCACCAAGTCATTCTTGGGTGTCTCTAGTGGCAAATTTCTCGGCTTCGTCATTACCTCTAAGGGTATACACGTAGATCCCGAGAAGTGCAAAGCCATTCAAGAGATGCATCCTCCACGCAACCTAAAAGAGCTACGAGGATTCCAAGGTCGACTTGCGTACATTAGGAGATTCATTTCGAATCTGTCCGGACGCTGCAGACCATTTACTCAACTAATGAAGAAGGGTGTATCTTTCGTTTGGACCGAAGAATGTCAACGAGCATTTGATGACATAAAGCGGTATCTCATAAACCCACCAGTCTTGGTGCCACCAATCTCTGGCATACCATTCTTAATGTATGTTCGTGCTATAGACCATTCATTAGGTGCTCTACTTGCCCAAAAGAATAAAGAAGGCCACGAACAAGCTATCTACTATCTCAGTCGTACTATGATTGGTGCTGAACACCGTTATAGTCTGGTCGAAAAAGAGTGCCTAGCTCTTATGTTCGCTGTTCAAAAGACTCGGCATTACATCATTAGCCAAACTATTCATGTCATATCCCGAGTTAATCCTCTTCGGGTACTGATGAAGAAGCCTAGTACACTCAATTCTCGGCTGGCTACATGGGCCATTCTGCTAGCCCAATATGACAAGGTATATGTTCCTCAAAAGTCTGTCAAAGGTCAAGCACTGGCGGACTTCTTAGCGGCTCATCCTGTTCTAAACACGTCCAAACTCTATGAAGAAATTCAGACGAGACATTGGAATCTAATACAATCTTCGAAGAATTTCCTACTTGGCGTCTATTCTTTGACGGTGCATCTAGGATTGGACCCAATGGTGCCATTGTCGCAGGAGTTGGAGTTGTCCTTGTTTCTCCAGACGGGTCAGCTATCCAAAGAGCATACTCCCTAGATGAGCCTTGCTCCAACAATGTAGCAGAATACAATGCTCTACTCATTGGCCTTCAGCTAGCTAAACAACTTGACGTCGAGTATCTTGAAGTCTATGGTGACTCCAAGCTGGTTGTTAATCAGGTTAGAGGAACCTATGAAGTTCACTATCAAGATCTAGTGCCTTACTTTGAAGCGGCAATCAACATGGCTACATCATTCAAAGCCTTCTTCATTGAATATGTACGTCGAGCTTGCAAGACTGAGGCAGATGCTTTGGCCAATCTTGCAGCAGTTTTAGCCATTCCTATCAAAAGACAGTAGGTGGTGGTCATCTCTAATCGAGAACTGTTCTGCGTCGAAAACAATCATAATATTGAGTTCAGTAATCGTACTGAAGTCAATGGTATCAATGAAGATTGGAGAACTCCTTTCATCGACTTTGTGGTCCATGACATACTCCCTGAAGATCCCAAGGAGGCTACGAGTATTCGTCGACGATCTCTGCGATTCTACTACAATCAGACCACCAAGACTCTCTACCGACGAACTTATGACGGCCTACTCTTGCGCTGTCTTGCTGGAGATAAAGCGAAGCAAGTACTGCGTGAAGCTCACGACGGTGTCTATGGAGCACATCAACCCGGTCCTAAGCTACAGGATCGCATCCGACGCATGGGTTATTACTGGCCCTCTATGGTATCTGATGCCATCGAATATATAAGGAAATGTCGAGCTTGTCAAATCCATGCAGACTTCATTCATCAACCGTCGAAATTCCTTCATCCGACTGCTGCTTCCTGGCCTTTTGAAGCTTGGGGCATGGACATCATAGGTCCCATCAATCCTTCTTCTTCTAGAGGATATCGGTTCATACTGGGAATAACCGATTACTTCTCTAAATGGGCTGAAGCTATACCATTGGCTGAAGTCAAGACCAGCAGCGTCATCAACTTCGTCAAACATCATGTCATCTATCGATTTGGTGTACCTCGAAGAATCATCCACTACAATGGACCTCAGTTCATCAGTCAAAAGTTTACAAGGTTCTGTGACGATCATCGAATTGACAATATCGCTTCGACAGCCTACAATCCTGCCGCTAATGGCTTAGCTAAAGCCTTCAACAAGACTATCATCAATCTCTTCAAGAAGTTTGTATCTACTAACAAACGAAACTGGAGTGAAAAACTTGAAGAATGTCTTTGGGCCTACCGCACTATGGTCCGCAATCCTACAGGCTGTACACCTTTCTCTTTGGTATACGGCTGTGAAGCAGTTCTGCCTCTGGAACTCCAAATTCCGTCCTTGAGGATTTCTATCGCCAACGAAAACTCACTACAGAGAATAATGATCTTCTTCGACTTCAAGAGTTAGAAGCGCTCGATGAGAAGCGGCTATTGGCTCAACAGCATATTGAGTTATACCAAGCTCGTATCTCAAAGACTTTCAACCGCAAAGTTAAGGTCAGAGCATTTCAGAAAGGAGAGCTCGTTTTAACAGTCAGACGTCCTATGACAATGACTCACTCAAGCAAAGGCAAGTTTGATGTGAAGTGGGAAGGTCCATATATCGTGAACAAAGTCTTCTCAAATGGAGCCTATCAACTCACAGAGTTAGACGGTCGAGTTGCAATGATACCCATCAATGGCAAATTCCTCAAGAAATACTATGTATAAATATAACAGAGTGATTGTAATTATCAGACAAGTTCATAAATAAAATTCAGTTTTATTTCATCTTGAATGATAGTACATAATATCAAGGAAGGTCACTATCATCCTTCTCAAAATTGGGACGCAAACCACTACCGTCCTTATCAAAAACATGATCAGCAAAAGAGTTAAGAACATTCCTACTGGAACCCACCAGGAATTTACAAGCAGCCATCCTCATAGCTTCTTCTTCTTCAGTCTTCCCTGGTTCGAGCAGGAAGTCCAAGATGTCCTTTAGCGGTTTGGGGGCAGACGAACCTTCACCCGCTGTCATCTGCTCAGCCGGCTTGTCTGGACGTTCTTCAGTACCCGCTTCCACCTTCGGATCGATCTCAGCCTTCTTAGATGCATCTCCAGACGACATCTTTAAGTTGAAAAGTGAAAGTGACCATCCCATCTGATTTTCTGTTCTATTTATAGACAGAGAGTCGTAAGACAATGAAGCGACATATTCATCTGACGGTTCGTCCGTTCATCATATTCATTTGACGGTTCGTTCGTTCACATTTATCTGACGGTTTACCTGTTCATTCATCACATATTCATCTGACGGTTCGTCCGTTCATTATATCATTTGACGGTTCGTTCGTTCACATTCATCCGACGGTTTACCCATTCATTCATTACATATTCATTTGACGGTTCGTCCGTTCATCATATCATTTGACGGTTCGTCCGTTCACATTCATCCGACGGTTTACCCGTTCATTCATCACATATTCATCTGACGGTTCGGCCGTTCATCATATCCATCCGACGGTTTACCCGTTCATTCCACAATTATCTGACGGTTTACCCGTTCATTCATCTGACGGTTCGCCCGTTCATCATCCGACGGTTCGTCCGTTCACACATCCACTTGACGGTTCGCCCGTTCATCATCTGACGGCTAGCCCGTTCACTACATTTCATCCGATGATTCATTTCGTTCATTTACCTTGACGAATCTTCCAGTTCTTTTTTTTTATCTACAACTTGTCATCTTTGATTAAGTTGTCTATTGAAATAATGATATTCAATAAATTATATTTGCCACGTCCTTATTACCTCTGAGCAGATATAATTGAATATGGTTATTTTCCAGAATCAAGAAATGTATCATGTCTTGTACCTCTGAATATATTTTCTATCTCTATTATTTATGTCTGAATAAGATATGCAACAAGTAATAGAGCCACAAAAATGTCTTTCTATTGATTAAAGATGAAAGATGTTACAAAGACATATATCATGAAAAAATAAGAAGATAAAAAAGGTCTTTCTACTCAGCCGGTGGTGTCATCAAATTGGTCATCTGCTGCTTCAAAATTTGTAGTCGCTCTTCACGAGATTCCATCACTCGTTTCCTAGCTTCTTCCATTCCAGATTTATCATCAAAGGTTGGCAGGGTTACTAGTCTGCGAGTGACTTCAACTTGGTGAGCTGCAACATATTCATCTCTTTCTCGAGTCAGAACGCCAAGTTGGTGAATTGCAGTTTGATGTTGGGTAACCTCATCTTCCAGAGTTGATTGAGCAAGTCTCAGTTCTTCCTGAAGACGGGCAATTTTCGCTTGTAATTCAGCTACTCGTCTTTCTTTTTCTTCAGCAACAGATGCCACTGTGTCTACTTTGGAGTTGTACTCAGCGGACTTGGCGGTGAAAGTATCCAAGAGAATTTGGAAGTTAACTTTCTCAACCGCGGCCTCTTGAGACATCCGTTGAAATTCAGCTTGCACCAGAGGCTCTACTTCTCCCTTTCTTAGCTCTTTGTAGCTCTTAACTAAAGTCTCCAATTCATCTAATATATGATCAAGGAAAGTAGCTTGGGCTTCATCCCCTTGGCTACGGATGGCATTAATCAAGTAAGAGGTTGGTCCTCCAACTGTAGAGAAATCAGCTTCTTCCTTCTCTATCGCCCTATCTATTAAAGGTCCCAAAGAGCTAAAGAAGAAGTTGGTGAAAGAGCGGATGACAAATTGATTGGTGGCCAAAGCACCCGGAGTAGCAGCGACTCCTGTTGATGATGAAGCAGTAGGACGTTCAGCCACTTGGATGGGAGGCTCTTTAAATAAGGGAGCTGAGGTAGAGCTGGTCGCTCCTCCCGGTTGTTCCTCTGCAAAAATAGATAAACTTTATCATTTTTGTCTGTCAATTGCAGCTATTGAAAAGATCAAAAGTAACAGCAATCTTACCATGACTTGTCCCAGCCAAAAGCCTTTCATCCGCTGGCCCAGATTCCAGTCTAGCAGAAGTAGCTTCAGACATTACTGCCTGGCTACTGCCTGCCTCGGAGCCACCTGACAAGTGACGACTGCTGCTAGCTATCGTCGTCACGGGTACTATATCCGTACACACTGGAGGAGCTGGAGAAGATTCGATTTCTGCATGAATCAAAGATAGAGATGTCAGCTATTAATCTATGAAAAGAAGATTGATAAATTCATTTTTTTACCTTTGGGATCAACAATAGGAGTTTTCTCCAGGGCTACTTCCTCATTTGCAATCTTTTCGGGAGATACTTGCACCTCAACATCCTTTTTAGGATCCAGGGTGTCATCAGCTGCTTTGGGAGATATATGGACTTCAGTGTCCTCTTCAGGATTCTGTGTCTCATCAACAGCTTCTGATGATGTACTCTCCTCACTGTCCTCAGGAGCTTCTTCGCTGGCAGTAGCAGCGGCATGATCAGCATCTTCTTGATAACCGAAGTCACAATCATTTAATGCCTCGATCATTAGACGATCCTCCTCTTCGCAGACTGCTCCCGGTGTGGCAGAAAGTTGAAACGTTTCTATCGCTGGCGGAGGAGATCGTGAAGCTTCATCTTCTCTAGGCTCTGCAGCCTCATCTCTTTGTTCAGCATCTTCCATAGGCTCTGTAGCCTCATCTCTCGGTGCAGCCTCTTCTCTTTGTTCAGTCTCCTCTCTCCTCTCTGGACTAGGTTCAGAGGCAGGAGTAGGAGATGACATAGTAATCCCAGCAGCAGCATTCACCACCACTGAAGACGGGATCACCTTCTTTCTCTTTCTAATAGCCTGCTTCTTTCTATAAAGAGGCCTTTCTGGGCTCTCCACATCCACTATATCAACCGTCTTTTGAATAGAAGTCGACATGGTTGCCTCTTCTCGCTGGATTGACTCGGCCATCTGTCGAGATAGGGATCTAGTAGTAACTTTCTCTGGGTGATCCAGAATTAGTTTCTTCTTTGCAGCTGGGGAAGAAGGTTCTTCAATCCTTCTTTTTCTCTCTCTGGACGGAGATTTAACCACTTTCAGAGAAATTCTCAGTAGTTGATTGACATTCTCAGGAAAGTTTACTTCCCTAGAAGCTTCCAATGGATCATCTACCGGTTCATGCTGTTCATCATTTGCTGGAGCTAGTGTAGCGGTGGCTCCTTTCTTCAGACGTGTTGCTGTTGCAAAGCTATCAATCAGACTAAAATTCTCAGCAAATGTATTGGTAGCTGTGTAGAACAATAAATATGTGTACAGCATTCTTGGGCCATTATCATTCTTGTTAGGCATCGAGAACACTGTCATAGTGTCTCGAGCAATGTAGTAGGCCCATGCTCTCGTACTATCAATTAGGTACCCCTTTCCTTGTAGGCAAGTTATTGCGTTGCCCACATGGAATTGGTCATAACCAAATTGACGAGCGAAGCGACTCGGTAGATATGGTTCAAGGTAGCACTCCTCCTCAAATCTGTGTACCAAATGTGATGGTCTAATCGCCTTCAACCAGTCAAAAGCTGCTCGGCCCAGTGGCTGCCTCCCCAGATCAACCATATTTGTCGCCATGAACTCGTAACCAGCTGGAGGAGCGAAGCTATAAAAGTTCCATCCCTTGCCAAGGTTGAGGGCACGTCTGCAGTCCTTCAGACTAACGTACACCCACTTGCTTCGAAAGAATCTACGCAGAAAGCTGCCGCTAACTGCCCCCATGTCAGGGTTCATCAGAGAGGGATGATGCAGAAGCAACCATCCGAATAGATAGGTGTAGGGCAACTCCAGTCTTGGGAAGTTCCCTTTCTCACCCTTCCACTTGATCATTGAGTCGACATACAGACGAAGACCTGCATTTATCCTACAGGTCATCGCTGATAGCAAATCCATCCGGTAGCCGAAGACTAACCGGGCGGCAGCAAAGAGTACACCGCGGTGGAAGCGGTCCACGGCGCTTGCCCCAGGTACAACAAATCGGCGGAGCCAGTATGTCAAAAATCCTGCCAGCAGAGCTTCTTTAGACATGGACCTGTAGTCCATTCTTATAAAGCTTTCAACAAAATCTCCGTGCTTGAGCGGAGGATATTGGTGTTCATCAGTAACTCTGATATCCATTCTTTTATTCTCTTCCATCAGCTTTATCACTTCACTGTTGCTGAGAGGTTGAAAGAAAGTTGGGTTGCAGGAGTCATAATCCTTGGTCTTTTTCTCAACGATATAATTAAGAAAAAGATAAGGTAACAATTTGGAGGAATAACATGTGCTGGAAGAGCCGCTCTGGTAATACAGAGAGCATATATTATAATGGCACAGTAGTTCGTCTAAAACTGCTACCATTTCTGGATTTTCCCGATGCAATCTATCTAACTCGTCGTTTGTGGGAACATACTCCTCATAAGGACAGTCTCCCGTTGGTAGGCATGAGATATACTTTATCTCATGGAGCGCCAATCCCATCTCCCCGTAGGACGTCATGAACGTCCCTGTCCTATAGTTATACCTCTCTGCCAGGGCTAGAAACAGATGTGGGTTTGGATGGAAGCCATACACGGTAGCATATACCGCGTCATAAAGCTCGATCTCTCTAAGTTTATCTTCAAACTGAGCCAATACCCAGTTGGCTATACAGTTCCACCTCCTGTTTTCTGGGTTTACCAAACCGGTCAGCCGGATGTCTTGATCAGGATATCTGCCCTCCACCTTTGTATACTCGTTAGCAAAAATCGGTGTCCTTACCAGCAGCAACAAAGACGAGTTCTCATGAGGGATACAACCTGGCTTCAAACCTCTTAGTAGAGTGTTGTGTTGCTCAGAAGAGCTATAGAACATGTCCCTATTGTTCGGGCCTTTCTTGACACAGATTTTTTCTGTCCGTGCATGTTGAAGGGGAGTAATGTCCCAATCCATCCTCCTAGGATGGCTTGCATGAGCATATCGTGCTAGAGGGAGGCATCTAGCTATGTCTGGTAACTGGATCAGTTTCTCCTTCCTTTGGAAAGTTCTCGACTCAACTCGGTGTCTAGGTTGAGAACTTTTGTTAATGGCTTCACCGAAGAGGAACATAGGCTTCTTGTGGGTGACAGCGTCAGCAGACTGCAACGGCTGCCCATTCATCAGACTTAACAAAGTTTTATTATCTTGAGTTATCAGGATAGCTTGGCGAGAGGATGGAAGGGCATATTGTGGGAAGAGCACATGGGATAAGTCTTCTTTGAAATTTGCCTCAGCTAAAGTTCCTGTGAAGATTTCATAATTTGGGTCCTCTCTGGTATCAACTGCATCAAATAGAAAAAACAAAATTTAGTACAAGTCAAGTCAGAAATTCTGTCATCAGATTGCACAAACATCAGATTATGCAAGCGTCAGATTGCACTGATAAAGTTTGCGCAAACATCAGATTGCGCTGACAATCTTGCGCAAATCAGCTGATTGTGCTAACTTTTGCCAGCGCAATTCAACCGATTGCGCGAGAAGATATTCTTCATAAAAATAAAGAATAATGGGTTCGTGCAACCAAAACCCTAAACATGGTGGCACAGTATGATCATATCTCTAAAAAGAGATGGATTTTAAGATTCAACAAAGTCATCGGGTTGTCTACCTCGCAAAGCAGGGTGCGCAGCTTCATGTCGAGAAGGACACGGCGCAACCCGAGCCGAAGACTCGGCGGAGGCCTTGCCCTTGTCGGTGGCAGAAGAACGCTTGGGAGCCATGAAGTCGACGAGGAAGAAAGAGTGAAGTCGGAGTAGGCTCGGGGATTTCTCTCTCTCAAGCACAATGAAAACAAGTAAAGAATAATATGAAGGACGAAGGGAACTATTTATAGTCTTTCAAAGAGCAACGGGCACCTCAGATTGCACCGAATAAATAGGGGAAATCCCTCCAATTGCGCAGACAGCATCATCACATGCGCAACTTGATTGAAAATTCAAAATTCAAAGTATTTCGAAATTTTGAATAAATTCAACTTTCGAAAACTTTAAAGGGGGTCTTGTAGGTCCTAAAAAAATCAAGTTGCACCCATCAACAAAGTCATGAAAATCAAGAAATACATCTTTCAAATGAATGGCGCAGAAGTCAGATTGCGCATCATCCAGATTGCGCAGACTAGACTGCACACACTCTCAAGTGCGCAAGCTGACGTGGCCATATCATCATTACCTGACACAATCAAATCTTCTGACAACTGACAGCACAAAGAACGAGGAGACTGTTCGTTTATTGTGCCGTACAGCGCTCGAGGACAGCTGTACATGCAGCGTAATTTGTCAGGCTTTCTGCTGTACCGTCTATTCCAGCACAATCTGAAGTTAGCACAATTCACGTGGCGCACTTCATCATGACAACTGACAAATGTACACGTGGCATTCATGTCATCAATTGCTCACTACGTGGCAACCGTCTGTACACGATCATGCGTATTTCAATCAAATGATGCCATGTATCCAAGACAGTTGGCCCACGATCAGACAACTGCCTGCGCAGTCTAATGCTGCGCAATCCAGTGCATGCGCAATCCAACTTGCGCCATTCAGAATAACTAAAAGTTAGTTATTTCCAGAACTCTATAAATAGAGTTTCAAGTCTTCATTCCAGGGGGATCAGACATAAAGTTTAGAAATATCAGAGAGTTCAGGAGTTCTTGTCCAAGTGCTGCTGTATTCTTCCGAGGCTATCGCCTTCAAATTCAGAGGCTACCGTCTTCAAAGTTCACATCGTCCAAGGGATAAAGCAATCGTCATCTAGATTGGATTCCAACAGTTGTACTTTCCTAGAATTCTTGTAATCTTTTTTACAAAGTTTGTTGAAATAAGGATCAACTTTCGTTTTTGTAAACAGTGCCAGCGTAAAATTAAGATACGCTCACATCAACACGTTCTAGCGTAAAGTTATCAATACGCTCACATCAATATGTGCCAGCGTAAAATTCATAAGTGAAAAGACTTTGTATAAAACAAAGAACTTTTTGACTTTAAAAGTTTTTATCAACTTTAATAAGCGTAGAGTTTGCATAGTCAGAGTCTTTAATCTTTACGCATAAAACTCAGACCAAATCATCTGCGTAAAAATTTCAAATTAGGTTTTCACCAACTTGATTTTTCTTTTTCTTTTGGCAGTGGATTTACAAATTCACCCACTTGCAGAAATATTTGGCTCATCAGCTGATATGGTGGGCTCAAATTATTTGGAGAACCTATCCCATGTGGAGTTTCCCCAGTCGAATCCGGAATATCCTGCAGAGAGAGCACAACTGATAGCTGCTCAAGGGGATAGGATGTTACTGTCCATGATAAATGGAGAAGTGTTGACATCGCTGGATGGCCAACAATTTGTAAAGCCAGCTTTTTTATTCGGGGATGCGATAGACTTCAAATCACAAAGACACCCCAAGAAGGAGTCTTGGGTGTTGAAGTTTGGAGATAGAGCCATGTACCTCCCTGACATGGATAGAGATTATCCCTTGTCTGCTTTTATCCATGCCACTCATCCCCGGAAGACGCTATGAAACCTGACTCCCAGCAGTCATGGTAGGCCAGAAAGGATTATTTTCAAGAGAGAGAGAGAGCAAATGACATGGGTTACTACACCAGTACTCCCAGTGGTGGTGTTGTTCCCTTCCCCGGTCTCTTGCCAGGATTCACTTCGAGTGAGGATTCCGCTCTGATTCAGCCAGTACAGACTCAAATGTTCATTAATAATTCCATAAGGGCTGCAGTATTATATCCTCAAGCCAACCCCAGGCTACCAGGGTGGCTAACTCCATTTAACCAGAACTGGATTCAGATCAGTGTTTGGATTATGTGGAACTTCCAGACGGAGCTAAAAGACATCGGCCTGTATGAAGCAGTGGCCTCCACCAGTCAGGGTATACCACCGAACAGTAATTTGTTGATGGCTCTGATGGAGATATATATCAGTTCCACAGGAACTTTTGCGACCCCAAAAGGTGAAATGGGTCTCGCACTCCACGAGATATAATTTATCTCTAAGTTGCCAATGGAGGAAGCCCCATATTGTCATGCCCCAGAACCAGAATACTGGAGAGCGGAGGCAGACATAGCCAGCTACGTATATTGAAATGGAACCCACCTCGATATACGGTCACGGCTGTCTAGATATATGAGGGTTTACTACAAGCCAACAGTCTCTTATGGTCATGAACAAGCCTAATGTCTCAATCACAGCAAGTAAGTAAAGTCACAAGATATATGATCATTAAATATACAATAATAAGGCGTCCCAAATATCACATATTCAGCTGATCATGAAGCTAGTCGTTACAAAATGTTATGACTAGCAAGAGTTTAGTCATACATGATCAACCCTAGGATTTGTTAATCATGTTACAGCCCGTAGGCAGACAGTAAGTAAAAGTGCATCGAGCTAACAGGTGCTCGTCGGCTAAAAGCCTCAAAAGAATAATTTTTACAGTAGAGTGAACGAAACAAAATAGAAAACCCACTCGTAGCCCGGGTTCCTTCTAGTCGCCACCATTGGGCTGGAAGCTTGGTAGATCCTCGGGAGCTGCTCCGAAATCTGGCCACACAAAACCAGCTGGGTCAACCCCAGAAAGAGCAAGTGCCACAAGGGAGCCACGAAATAAGAACAAAAGCCGGCAATCAGCATAAAAAATCTAATATTAAAATTAAAACTAATAAAAACATGTCAGGATGATATACGACGAGATAACCATAGAACTATTCCGATAGCCAGGTTACAACCCGTAAACCAGACAAGGACCGGGGTTGTAACCCTTCATCTGAACAGAACTTGGTTTCCCACAATTTATCGGCAAGATAATAATGTAAGAAATCAAGACAGGAAGTAATCTTGTACTGGATCAAGACATGACTAGACTGGTTATACCTCATTCATTCAATCACGGCCAAGCAGATACTACGGCTTACTACTTTAACTAACTAGGGTTATCACAGGCCTAATTACTAACAAGATGCAATAAGATTGTTCCACAGCCACAAGCCCTGCAGACCATCCAAGTTATCCAGGTCAAAAATTAGGGGTTGAATTCAGGTAGGTACATCGCCCGGGAGACAAATGTACCATTAGGTGACTTAGAGGGTGCAACACTCGACGGTGCACTGGAAATATGCCCTACTCGACGGCAGGCTACAGATCCCAAGAGCGCCCAGGTAACGGGATTGCCTGTAGCTGTGTCATCTCTTCATGACTACTGTGTTATTCTAGTTATTAACCTTAATCCATTTTAGTAGGTACTCCTGACCGTGGTACTCAGGAGTCCCATCCTAGATATGATACGAGACTGGACAAGTAGATTTAACAAGCCAGCAAGAAAGAACCACCCACGGTGTCAAGACAGGTCAAGCTAAGTTATCAGATAATGTCAAGTCAGGAGTGCGCCGTCACGGGCCACTATCAAGTTATCAAGATAAATCATGTCAGGGTACTTGTTAGGAGTGCGCGACGACGGGCCACTATCTTGTCAGGTTGGTCATATCAGGAATGCACCACTACGGGTCACTGTCGTGTTATGCAAGTTCCTTACCATACCAAGCCCACGCACGCTACAGAGAGCAGCGTAGGTGAAAAGTCATGCACGCTTCAGAGAGCAGCGTAGGTGAAAAGTCACGCACGCTTCAGAGAGCAGCGTAGGTGAAAAGTCACGTACGCTGAAAGAGCAGCGTAGGTGAAAAGTCACGCACGCTTCAGAGAGCAGCGTAGGTGAAAAGTTACGCACGCTTCAGAGAGCAGCGTAGGTGAAAAGTCACGCACGCTAAGAGAGCAGCGTAGGTGAAAAGTCACGCATGCTTCAGAGAGCAGCAAAAAGTCACGCACGCTGAGAGAGCAGCGTAGGTGAAAAGTCACACAAGCTTCAGAGAGCAGCGTAAGTGAAAAGTCACGCACGCTGAGAGAGCAGCGTAGGTGAAAAGTCACGCACGCTTCAGAGAGCAGCGTAGGTGAAAAGTCACGCACGCTGAGAGAGCAGCGTAGGTAAAAAGTCACGCACGCTTCAGAGAGCAGCGTAGGTGAAAAGTCACGTACGCTTCAGAGAGCAGCGTAGGTGAAAAGTCACGCACGCTGAGAGAGCAGCGTAGGTGAAAAGTCACGCACGCTTCAGAGACACGCTTCCAGTAGGAAGCGTATCTAAGTCTGCGTACGTACGCTAAAGAGCGCGTGCAGCACAGTGTGCGTAAGCTAAATAGCTCTGCACACTGCTCACTGTCTTCTCCAAACAGCAAGGACACCATGGTTGAACTCAAGGCTACACAGCATCATAACTTGGCCATCCGAACCCTAAATTCGGATTTCCAAAGTTCCAACTTGGGTGAAACTGAATGCTCTTCCACTTGGAAATACCAAAACCCATGAAAATCCAACTTAAAGAGATCAAACCATGCAAAATCCGAAAATAGAAATAACTTAGATCTAGAGCAAAAGAGACTTCAAACCACAAAACACCAAGTTCTAATGTTGATCACCATATCCTAATCTAGCAAATGAACCAAAGAAATAGGGCTCTCATGAAGTGGCAAGGTGCACTTGCCTATGGTTAGGAGAGTTGTGGAGGAAGGAGAAGAAGAAGAATAAGGAAATTAATGGTGGAAGTTTTGAGGAGAGAGAGTGGTAGGTGGGGGTTATAAAGAGGGGGAGTTGTGGTGGGTTGAGGGGGTAGCATCTGTTATGGTGATCCAACACACATAAAACCGAACAAATCCAAATAAAACCGAGCCATGCCAAAAACCCAAAATACGAGAAATACTGAAATTCCACAAGTTTGAGAAAAAATAAAAATACATGCCAAAAATCCAGATACGAGTATAAATACGAAATACGGGAAATACGGGAAATGAGGGTGACAACTCTACCCACCTTTAAAGAATTCCGTCCTCGGAATTTAATCAAGGAGCTAGAGATTGCCACGACAAGCTACACTAAGCACAGGCAAGCTACACTAAGCAGTCCAATCATACAATCATACAATGCAAACAAGAAAGGGAAAATGTAAGGCATAAGAAAGACATTATACCTCACGAGTCAAACAGGCAGGGATATCGCGATCGGATGTCGTCCTCACGCTCCCACATTGACTCACCCAGAGAGTGATGACCCCAAGCAACACAGACTAATTTAATAGTCTTGTTCTTGAGTATCTTTTCCGTCCGGTCCAAAATAGACATGGACCTCTCCTCATACGAAAGGTTGGTACCAACAACCAATTCCGAATGGTCTAGGATGTGGCTCGGGTCTGGAATATATCGTCGTAATTGGGACACATGGAATACATCATGCACCTTACTTAGTGACGGCGGAAGAGCGAGACGATAGGATACATCTCCTACTCGCTCTAAAATATCGAACGGCCCTATATACCTAGGACTAAGCTTTCCCCGTACGTCGAAGCGAATGATGCCGCGGTTAGGCGAGATCCTAAGGAATACATGGTCGCCGATAGCAAATTCTAAGGGACGTCGATAAGCATCGGCCCAATGGCGCTGGCGGTCCTGGGTAACTCGGAGGTGATCTCGGACCTTCCTGACCACTTCAACCGTCTGGGAAATCAATTCGGGTCCGAGCATCTGCCTCTCCCCGACATCGTCCCATGCTAGCGGCGATCTGCACTTCCTGCCATAAAGAGCCTCGAAGGGTGCCATCTGGATACTGGCCTGATAACTGTTGTTGTACGAGAATTCCACCAGATGCAGATGATTCTTCCATGAACCACCGAAGTCAAGGGTACAAGATCTCAACATATCTTCAAGAGTCTGGATTGTGCGCTCTGACTGACCATCCGTCTGCGGGTGATAAGCTGAGATGAACTGGAGACGAGTCCCCAAACTCTTCTGCAAGCTGCACCAAAAGTGTGAGGTGAATCTTGAATCCCTATTCGAGGTGATGCTGACTGGCACACCGTGAAGCCTGACGATCTGCCTGAGATACATCTCTGCTAGCTGCACCGTCGATTGTCCAACTCTGAATGGGAGAAAGTGTGCCACCTTGGTAAGCCTGTCCACAATTATCCAAATAGCATCTCTGCCGGCCGGAGATCTGGGCAATCTGGTCACGAAATCCATGGTTATATGTTCCTATTTCCATTCTGGGATCGGTAAGGGTTGAAAAAGTCCAGCGGGCCTCTGATGTTCAGCTTTAACCTGTTGGCAAACCAAACACCGAGAGACAAACCGGGCTATCTCCCTCTTCATGCCATTCCACCAGAAATGCTGACGAATGTTACGGTACATCTTCGTACCACCCGGATGAATAGAATATTGAGAACTGTGGGCTTCTGCCATGACTTCCTGTCTGATATCTCTACTGGGTACACAAAGACGAGTGCCGTGCCGAAGTGTACCGTCTTCATGGATACATAACTCTGGCCTTCTTCCTGCTTAACACTCTGCTCTGAGTCGCTGGGTCTTGGAATCTGTTGACTGTACCATCCGGATTCTCTCGACTATGCTGGACTGAACCTGTAGGCTGGCCATCAATGCCACGCTGGTTGGAAGAACCACTTCAATTCCCATCTTCTGAAGATCTGCCAATAATTTTGGTTGTGCCGTCAGGAAATAAACTCCGGCTCTCCTGCTCAATGCATCTGCTACAACGTTGGCCTTCCCGGAATGATACTGCAAATCCACATCATAGTCCACTAGTCGTTCGAGCCATCTTCTCTGTCGCATATTAAGGTCCTTCTGGGTGAAAACATACTTCAGGCTCTTATGATCAGTAAAGATCTCCACTCTATCCCCGTACAAGTAGTGTCTCCACAACTTCAAAGCAAACACTACCGCTGCCAATTCCAAGTCGTGGGTCGGGTAATTCTTCTCATGATCACGTAGTTGACGTGACGCATAAGATATTACCTTCCCATGCTGTATCAAGACACACCCCAATCCTCTGTCTGAAGCATCGCAATAAACTGTGAATCCTCCGGTCCCATCTGGAAGGGTAAGAATGGGAGCCGTTATCAAACCTCGCTTTAACCTCTCAAATGATTCCTGACACTCTGCTGTCCAAACAAACGGCACATCTTTACGGGTCAACTGGGTCATCGGCGCTGAAATCCTTGCGAAATCTGAAACGAACCGCCGGTAGTAGCCGGCCAATCGAAGGAAGCTGCGAACCTCTGCCACTGAGCTGGGTACCGGCCATGACTCGATAGCCACAATCTTTTGGAGATCCACTTCCACTCCTCCTCGGGTAATGATGTGACCCAAGTACGAAATACGATCGATCCAGAACTCGCATTTACTGAGCTTGGCGTATAACTGATGCTCCCTAAGCGTCTGAAGGACGACTCTGAGATGCTGCTCATGCTCTCCTTCACTCTTGCTATAGACCAGGATGTCATCTAGGAACACGATCACAAATTGATCCAAGTAAGGCATGAAAATGCGATTCATGAGGTCCATGAATACGGCCGGCACATTGGTCGCTCCAAAGGGCATAACAAGGAACTCCCAATGCCCATACCTCGATCTAAATGCTGTCTTCGGGATGTCCTGCTCTCTGACTCTGATCTGGTGGTATCCTGACCGCAAGTCGATCTTCGAAAACACTGAAGCCCCTCTAAGTTGATCAAACAAGTCATCTATCCTCGGAAGAGGGTATCTATTCTTGATTGTCACCGAATTTAAGGTACGATAATCAACACATAGCCTGGACGTACCATCCTTCTTTTTCACAAGAAGCATCGGGGCTCCCCAAGGCGATCCACTTGCACGGATGAATCCTTTGGTCCTCAGTTCTTCAATCATCTTGTACAAAATCTCCAACTCTGAAGGCGCCATCCTGTAGACTCGCTCTGATACTGGTGCTGTCCCGGGAATCAAGTCTATAGTGAACTCAATCTCCTGTTCCGACGGTATCCCTGGAAGCTCCTCTGGAAAGACATCTGGAAACTCTTCAACTATCCGGGGTAACTGCACTGCTGCTACTGCCATTCGCAATGCTGGAGAAGACGGCTCCACTGCGCCTCTAGAAAATGAAAACTCTGGCTCGCCAGGGATACTAAAGACAACTCTGCCAATATGGCAGTCTATCCTAGCATACTGGTTCCTCAACCAATCCATGCCTAGGACTACATCATAGTCTGCCATAGGAAACTCTTTAAATCTAGCGGGAAACTCCCTACCGCTAACTACGATCCGACACGAGGAAAACACTCGATCTACTCCCACAAGACCATTACCAGTAAGTATATTGAGTCTCACTGATAATGACTCGGGCTCCAATCCTATCCGTGTCGCGAATCGTGCAGACATGAATGAATGCGATGCACCAGAATCAAACAATACCGAAGCTGGAAAGGAGTTGACGAGAATAGTACCTGCCACAACCTCACCTGGTGCAACTTCTTCTTCCATAGCCATCATCATGGCCTGACCTTGTCCTCTGGCTGCTGGTCCCCTCTGCTGGAAACCTCTATGCCTATTCTGGTTCTAAGCCTGGGCTTGTGCATACTGCTGGAGGTGTTGTTGCTGGAATGCCTGAGACTGAGGCGGCAAGGGCCTCGAAGACTGATACTGCTGCTGCTGAACTGGTGCTGGGGCCGGTCCTCTCACCGAAGAGCTAGAAGGGTTGGATACTGATAAACCACCCCTATTCGGGCAAGCCCCTATCCTATGATCTGCTGCTCCACAAGCCAGGTACAATCCCTGCGCCCTGCGATAATCCGCCACTACATGGCCTGGCTTCCCACAATGAGAACATCCCATCGCGGAAGTCTGCATCTGCTTCTGCTGCTGCGGGTACGCCGGGGTCGAATGCTGAACCGACGTTACTGAGGCCGCCTGCCTCGGAGTTCCAATGGTCAAACTCCTAGCTGCCGAGGCTGGAGCTGATGATTGGTGCATCTGACTGTGGGACCGCTTTCTACCTCCTGTCCTATCCACGATCCTCTGGGAGGTGTACTCATGCCTCCTAGCTGCTCTCAAGACTGCATCGAACGTTTGGTGCTCGAACTGCTCAACCGCCAACAAGATCTCCAAATGTAGTCCCTGCTGGAATTGCTGGGCCCTATCAAACTCGGTCGCCACCAAGGTGGAGGCAAACCTACTGAGTCAACTGTCGACTGTTCTGCCTCCTTGCTTCAAGTTGGTAAATCTGGTCTGCAGGTCGTACCGAGCTACAACATCGAAATACTTCGTCTGGAATCTCTCTCTAAACACTGCCCAAGCAATAGGTGCCACTAATCCCATGGCTTGCGCCGTCCACCAACTGCGAGCCAAGTCCAACAACTGCAGGCGTACCACCGCCACCTTCTCATTCTCAGGTGTCTTAGCTGCTTCCAGAATTACCTCGGTATCCTGAAGCCATGCATCCACGGCAATCGCATCCTCGGTGCCGTCGAAGAAAGGAGGGTTCAAGCGCTTGAAGCTGTTCGTCGCCTGGTTCCCTGGATGTCCGCCTCGGGTCAAGGCATCTTGAACTGTCTGGTGCAGGGCGTCGCTTCGACGATCCTGGGAAGCTATCAAGGTTCTGATGAGGCCTACTAAGGTACCATCATCTGGCTCTGCGGGCTGGACGGGCCGAACTGGTGACTCTCCTCCAGTGGGTATCACTCTGGAGGCGACTCCGGAATGCTGGGCTTGATCCCCAGGTTGCTGTTGGTCCACGGAAGGTGCTCTTCCTTGCTGATCGGCAGGGTCAGGTACAGTACCGCTGAACAAGACGACACAGGGAAACAATAAGGAAGGACCAGGACAGATCAACGATACAATCATGTAATTAGGGCAAGAATTTCAGGGATTTGAAAATACGGGCGGAGATCAAGGGCGAATACTGATTGAGACATCTATTCGGTAAACCTTCATATTTCTTGATTGACAAGACCTGCATGGGCCACCACTTAAACCATGACACGCCCAGAACCTGAATACTGGAGAGCGGGGGCAGACATAGCCAGCTACGTATATTGAAGTGGAACCCACCACGATATACGGTCACGGCTGTCTAGATATATGAGGGTTTACTACAAGCCAACAGTCTCTTATGGTTATGGACAAGCCTAATGTCTCAATCACAGCAAGTAAGTAAAGTCACAAGATATATGATCATTAAATATACAATAATAAGGCGTACCAAATATCACATATTCAGCTGATCATGAAGCTAGTCGTTACAAAATATTAGGACTAGCAAGAGTTTAGTCATACATGATCAACCCTAGGATTTGTTAATCATGTTACAGCCCGTAGGCAGACAGTAAGTAAAAGTGCATCGAGCTAACAGGTGCTCGTCGGCTAAACGCCGCAAAAGAATAATTTTACAGTAGAGTGAGCGAAACAAAATAGAAAACCCACTCGTAGCCCGGGTTCCTTCTAGTCGCCACCATTGGGCTGGAAGCTTGGTAGATCCTCGGGAGCTGCTCCGAAATCTGGCCACACAAAACCAGCTGGGTCAACCCCAGAAAGAGCAAGTGCCACAAGGGGGCCACGAAATAAGAACAAAAGCCAGCAATCAGCACAAGAAAATCTAATATTAAAATTAAAACTAATGAAAACATGTCAGGATGATATACGACGAGATAACCATGGAACTATTCCAATAGCCAAGTTACAACCCGTAAACCAGACAAGGACCGGGGTTGTAACCCTTCATCTGAACAGAACTTGGTTTCCCACCATTTATCGGCAAGATAATAATGTAAGAAATCAAGATAGGAAGCAATCTTGTACTGGATCAAGACATGACTAGACTGGTTATACCTCATTCATTCAATCACGGCCAAGCAGATACTACGGCTTACTACTTTAACTAACTAGGGTTATCACATGCCTAATTACTAACAAGATGCAGTGAGATTGTTCCACAGCCACAAGCCCTGCAGAGCATCCAAGTTACCCAGGTCAAAAATTAGGGGTTAAATTCAGGTGGGTACATCGCCCGGGAGACAAATGTACCCTTAGGTGACTTAGAGGGTGCAACACTCGACGGTGCGCTGGAAATGTGCCCTACTCGACGGCAGGCTACAGATCCCAAGAGCGCCCAGGTAACGGGATTGCCTGTAGCTGTGTCATCTCTTCATGACTACTGTGTTATTCTAGTTATTAACCTTAATCCATTTTAGTAGGTACTCCTGACCGTGGTACTCAGGAGTCCCATCCTAGACATGATGCGAGACTGGACAAGTGGATTTAACAAGCAAGCAGGAAAGAACCACCCACGGTGTCAAGACAGGTCAAGCTAAGTTATCAGGTCATGTCAAGTCAGGAGTGCGCCGTCACAGGCCACTATCAAGTTATCAAGATAAATTATGTCAGGGTACTTGTCAGGAGTGTGCCACGACGGGCCACTATCATGTCAGGTTGGTCATATCAGGAATGCACCACTACGGGTCACTGTCGTGTTATGCAAGTTCCTTACCATACCAAGCCCACGTACGCTACAGAGAGCAGCGTAGGTGAAAAGTCACGCACGCTTCAGAGAGCAGCGTAGGTGAAAAGTCACGCACGCTTCAGAGAGCAGCGTAGGTGAAAAGTTACGCACGCTGAGAGAGCAGCGTAGGTGAAAAGTCACGCACGCTTCAGAGAGCAGCGTAGGTGAAAAGTCACGCACGCTTCAGAGAGCAGCGTAGGTGAAAAGTTACGCACGCTGAGAGAGCAGCGTAGGTGAAAAGTCACGCACGCTTCAGAGAGCAGCGTAGGTGAAAAGTCACGCACGCTGAGAGAGCAGCGTAGGTGAAAAGTCACGCACGCTGAGAGAGCAGCATAGGTGAAAAGTCACGCACGCTTCAGAGAGCAGCGTAGGTGAAAAGTCATGCACGCTTCAGAGAGCAGCGTAGGTGAAAAGTCACGCACGCTGAGAGAGCAGCATAGGTGAAAAGTCACGCACGCTTCAGAGAGAAGCGTAGGTGAAAAGTCACGCACGCTGAGAGAGCAGCGTAGGTGAAAAGTCACGTACGCTTCAGAGAGCAGCGTAGGTGAAAAGTCACGCACGCTTCAGAGAGCAGCGTAGGTGAAAAGTTACGCACGCTGAGAGAGCAGCGTAGGTGAAAAGTCACGCACGCTTCAGAGATATGCTTCCAATAGGAAGCGTACCCATGTCTGCGTACGCACGCTAAAGAGCGCACGCAGCTCAGTGTGCGTAAGCTAAACAGCTCTGCACACTGCACACTGTCTTCTCCAAACAGCAGGGACGCCATGGTTGAACTCAAGGCTACACAGCATCATAACTTGGCCATCCGAACCCTAAATCCGGATTTCCAAAGTTCCAACTTGGGTAAAACTGAATGCTCTTCCACTTGGAAACACCAAAACCCATAAAAATCTAACTTAAAGAGATCAAACCATGCAAAATCCGAAAATAGAAATAACTTAGATCTAGAGCAAAGGAGACTTCAAACCACAAAACACCAAGTTCTAATATTGATCACCATGTCCTAATCTAGCAAATGAACCAAGGAAATACGGCTCTCATGAAGTGGCAAGGTGCACTTGCCTAGGGTTAGGAGAGTTATGGAGGAAGGAGAAGAAGAAGAATAAGGAAATTAATGGTGGAAGTTATGAGGAGAGAGAGTGGTAGGTGGGGTTTATAAAGAGGGGGAGTTGTGGTGGGTTGAGGGGGTAGCATATGTTATGGTGCTCCAACACACATAAAATCGAACCAATCCAAATAAAACCGAGCCATGCCAAAAACCCAAAATACGAGAAATACCGAAATTCCACAAGTTTGAGAAAAAATAAAAATATATGCCAAAAATCCAAATACGAGTATAAATACGAAATACGAGAAATACGGGAAATGAGGGTGACACATATGAAGAGTATGTTCCCTCCAACAGGGAACTAGCAGAGATAAGGAAGAAAAATCCTCAATTGGTTGAGGTATATGAAGAGTTGATGTGCCACTACATGATTTGCACTACTATGCATGAGAGTGGATCTCATTTGGCGTACATCAACAAGTGGACAACATATCTCTTTTACCACAAGGATAAGATATCCAAAGATGATAAAGAAAGATTTCAGAAGAACAAAGCTCCATCCATCAACACTGATTCAACAATCCCTGCTGATAAAGTACGGGATATGATGATTGGCTACAAATTCCTGAACAAATACTTGTCCACCAAGACTGGGGAGTTCTCTGCAGGAACCGAAGCCGTGAGTTTCCTCAGATATGGCAGCCAGAAGATCTCCAAGAAAGCCTTACTGGCAGGCTTTCTTCCTCTATGGTTGAGGAGATAGGTTGTACCGGGGACCGATACAGTTGATAGAATCCACCGAAACGTGCTATGGCCAGCGGTACGTTTGGTGTTTAAAGCTAGAATCAACCTGCTGTCGGCAATGGTGTGCCGCATCAACGCAGGTTTGAGGACTTTTAGTGAGGAATTAATTAACAATGCTCCTCATCGGAACGTATTCCCTAGGGTAGAAATGCCCTACACCTACTTAATGGGCTGGCTATTGTATCACAATTGTAATTTGTTGCCACCAGGCCCTAGAGATGATACAGATGTCTTCTTCCAGAAGTTCAGCAAAGCCACATGGACTGCCACGACAGTAGCAGATACCAGAGCAGTATTGAATTATTCTTATGGTTGGAACTTCTTCTGTACCCGGCTACCAGTTCCAGCCGACTGCTTCAGCGTTCAATTTGAAGATGAAGTTGAAGGAAGGTGTCACGACCCGCACCCTAGAGTAAGGGCACGAGACGTGGGTACGTCCAGCCTACGTCGCAGTGTCGGCGGTAGAACGCTGTCCTAGGTCACAACATCTAACAATTGAAGGTATAGCAGTTATACTCCCCGAATGGGGGTGACATAACACAATGTAACTCAACCACATCTAGGATAGAACATGAATGAGACAGAAAGATAAAGATAGATAACAACCAGGAATGTAACATCACAGAGATACAAATCCAGAATTCTAAGTGACTAAAATAAATACATATCTCAGAAATATCCCAGGATCTAACTACAGTGATCTAGAAGGTAAAGACAACCCTAATCTAGAGAAGTATCATCCACTGCTAGCAGGTCCAAGTCACTAGTGATGTCTAATGCTGCACCAAGAGGGATAGACACCAGAGCCTCATCATTCACTGTAAAATTTTCAACAGGTCCAGTCAGGACAGGAACGAGCACATATCTCTCAAAACAGTTCATAGCAGTTCAGGAGTATAAATCATACAATAGAGTAAAATACAGGAAGTGCTGAAAAGGAAGTACGAGTAAACATGAGATATTTTGTAACTGAAAGTAAATACATGATAGTAGAGACTGTAAGTGGCTACGTGATTTAGAGCATAATGGTTATGTAAAGGGCTTGGGGGCACATGAATAAAAATAAGGAGGCACATTTATACATCTACTTGGGATAGTTTTCACATAACCAATTCTACTCACCCTGCCCCAATCAGTACACAAGGATCCATTCAAGTTACGTTATGAGCACATGAATACAACTAAGATACGTGAACTCATGTAATGAGTAGTACATGAGGCACGTGAAAGCACATGAGAACATGTAAAAATATGAACTAGTACGAGGACAAGGAGTACCTGATGCACATGATAAAGTACATAAACATGAAATATCCGATGCACCCGTAAAGGGATAACATCTCAGGAAGGGATCCATATAGTACTAATCCGTGAAGATACGTGTCAGCATCATGTAGAGTAATCTAGAGCAAGAATATAATCCAGGTAAGTATGAAAAGATCAGAGAATGTACTCGCCTGCTAACTGAAAGTCCGAGATGAAAATACTGTCCGAGGAGTGGTGTTTGGCTCCTATTAGAACAGCACAAGTCACAACGAGTCCAGAATGGTAAATAATATGCACTACAATGCGTTCTACATGAATCTAGGTCAATCTAGGCCAAAATCAACTCTTAGTCAACTCTGGTCAACCCTAGAAGTCAAACTAGGTCAACCAAGTCAAACCTAAGTCAAACTAGTCTAATCTAGGTCTAGCAAGTTATTCTAAGTCCTAACAAGGCTAAACAGTCTATTCTAGACTCCACACTGACATACCATGCCATAGGCTAGAAGACTAGGCCATGGGCCAATAGGCTAAGCCAAGTCTAAGCAACCATATCCATATCTAACCCATAAACATATAATATATATACTATACACTATATCATGGTACCACATATACTATATATATATCTAATATATATACACATTCATATATAGGAATCCTATATATATAACAAACTCAAAATCTAAATACATATACATATGAAATGAGAGGAAACAGCATACTAGTGCATATGTGTGTGTATTAGAGTGTTAGGCTTGTATGCAAAACAGTGAGCATGAAGTGATATGAGTGTAGGGGACATGTGTGTATGCTAGGTAGAGGGTTTGTGATAGGATACATGCCATAACAGTTAAAAATAGTGAGCAATAGTGACATGAGGGTGTATGTGTTTACTACATATAGGGTGTGGGTGTGTGTGTGTCAAAGGGTTAGAAAACAGTGAGGGAAAAGACAGGTAAACAGTGATCATAAATCAAACTTAGTAAAATAGAAGAACAAAAAGGAACTCAGTTTCAATACTCCCAGGTTTTACATAGCAGTAAAACTCAGGTTATATACTGTCAGTTTCAGGTTTGACTAACCCCAACAGTCCAAAGTAAAATGCATTCACAGGATTTGAATCCCAGGTTTGAAAACTAGGAACACCAAAATCCTTCCCAGGTTTTGAGACCAAAACTCAGGTTTCTAGAGACATATACAAGTTCACAATCAAGAGTTAGATTGACTTCATTCTTAAATCAGTGAACTAAAATCAGATTAAACTCAGATTTAAAAAGGAAGAAGAATTCAGGTTTTCTAAAACTTAATCTCAGTCCTCATAACAGTTAAAAGGAAGAACATTTAAACTTATAATGTGACTAATGTCCACAATGCTCAGGTCAATAGGAAACTGGAAACTAATCTCAGTTTCCTCAAAAAAGGAAACAAATTAAGCCTAATACAAAAATGCCAAAAACAGGAAATGTGGCATTCAACCCTCAACCTCCCTGTCAAATCTCAGGTTACACATGGATGTAAGGACATCAAATTTCAGGTTAAGTCTTAACAGTAAATCACCACAGTTTACAGGGAAGAAGAAAAAGACTGGGAAGTAATCAAATCAAGAATGAACATTTCATTCTCAGGTTTTCAATCTAGTTCAAAAATCAAAATACCAATCCAACTTACATAATTCAGTGTATACTTGAATAGCATTGCAGTTTACAACTTCAATCAAAGGGTTTAACTAAACTCAGTTTTTAGAAAAATAATTTCAGTTCAGGTCACAATGTTCCCAGAATTTCAAAACACTTCTCAGGTTGTTAGCAGTAAAATATGATTTAAACATCAGGATAAGGACCCAGTTCAATTCATTTTAATGAAGAATGAATCATTCAATTACAGATTACAGTTAACAGCCTATACAAATCAAATGAGGAGGAAATCTCAGTTTTGTAATACATTCTCAGGTTTTTGTACAATTTAGACAATGAACTCAAACGTCCAAACATAAGATTCACAACCAAAGGCCTTTAATTGAATGCAAAAACTAAGCTAATATGAGATGTAACTTGTGGGAATCATCCTTAGTGAAAAACAACATAAAGACAGGAAAAATAGATGGGTTTCAAAACTGGAAACTCACTGTATCAGTGAGTATCAGAATAACCCCCATTTCTCATGTTCGAATCGAAAAACAATATTAAACCTAAAACTAATATGTAGCATAATGTAACAGGGGTTAAAACATGATATGTAGGATCTATTTAATCATTTAAACATAATTTAAATTCAAAATCAATTTAAACATCAGAACAAACACACAGCCCACGTACGCACCAGTGTTCTCCCCGTGCACACTGAATAACGTGTCCGACACGACACGAGAGGGGCTGAAACTCGACACACATGATGACAGATGTTGCCCCTCACTGTGTGTCGAATCCTACACGTCGACGTGTCGTGTCCGCGTCGTAATAGCACCCGTGCAGCAGGGCATGAACAGTGCCCGTGCACGCGTGCGCGCGACAGTGTGTTCGCATGTCCGTAGGGACTCGACACGACACAAAGATGACACGAAAACTACAGAAATGTATAAGCGACACATAGATCTAATTTCCTATTCAAATACAATTCCAAAATTCACTCGAAATGTCCATTGGGGCATTTTAACAAATACGTGCCAAGTGACACTGATATGTGTCCAGTTTGGACACGAAAGAACACAAAATTCTAGGGTTTTCTATTCCTACTGTTAGGTTAGGGCTAGGGCATTCCAAAAAATGAATTTTAACAAAATTTATATGGAGTATACAAGATTATACCTATTGATGAACAACAGGTCAAAATCCCCAAATGGGAAGAGCTCCACAAGCCACTAAACTTCCTCAAATTGCGTGTTCCCTGAAAATACTCCACAATAACAGCAAGTAGACTATTATTAGGTCCTATAGCAATTTATTTGAAGGAATTTGGAGAAGAAATGGATTTTCTAAGAATTTATAAAGTTGGGGACTCACCTCTTCCAAATGGCAAGTTTCCTAAAGAGGCAACCCTAATTTCAAGAGGAAATAAATAGGGGAAGGGCTGACCATAGGGGCTGTTCAGAATTCCTAGGGTTAGGGCTTGGTTCAATGGGTGTGGGCTATGGGCCATTAAGCCTATTAGTCATAAAATGACTTGTGACTTCACAAACCATTTCTATATCAAACTAGCTCCTAATCTCCCTAAATTAATTCTAATGAGTCAAACCTCACTAACTTAAGTCAACCTAGGTTTTCAAATCCTAATCACTTTGTTATGACCTAGGTTAGCCACTTGGTTAGTCTACAAGGTCAACATAAGTCAAGTCCACTAAAACACCAAAATCAATTATACTAAAATCACCTAAAAATCACTAAAAATCATATTAATTCTAATAAATCTAAATAATACTAACTATCACTAACCATGGTTAGCTAAGATTAGCTGTGACTAATCTAGGTTAGGTCCAAACCAAGTTAGGCTGTCTCTAGTGTTATACTATCAAAACACCAAAATCATATGTCATGATTTAAAATACTTTTAAAAATGATTTAAAATTACCAAAAATTATATCATGATTTAAAATATCATTATTAAAAGATTAAAATTACAAAATTTTAAAATTACCCTCATTTGGAAAACTAGGTGTTACAATCCTACCCACTTTAGAAAAATTTCGTCCTCGAAATTAAAGTGTTCCTACCCCTTCCAGGTCAAACCTCCACAATCAGGTCTCAAAACTTAATCAATCATAAAATTTAAAAGGACGGCATACAGGTTCATGGCATACGGTGGTAATAAAAGTCTCATCTAGGTATACTAGTCACACTAGATCAAAGCAATCATAAGGTATCAAAACATACAACAATATGGTGGGGTACATCAATTTTCAAGACTGGCTAAAATATAGGTCAAGGACTCACCTCCAACTAGGTCTGGTGGCTAGAACTCCCTCCTGAAGGCGGAGTCTTGGCTGAGATAAGTGCAGCAGGACAGTCTCGCAGCCTGTGTGCAGCCGACCCACACAACAGGCACACTCCTTTTCTCTTCCTACAGATGTCCCATACGTGTCCAGGCTTCTTACAGAAGGTGCAGGTAGGCACTCTCTCAGCTGGCCTCTGCTGAACAGGAGTCTGGACTGGATAGGCTGGTCTAGGCTGATAGTCTGGGTGCTCCCGGGGCTCTGGGTATACACTGCTCCTCGGCTTCTTAGAACTAGGCTCTCCTCCTGAATGTACCAAATCCCACAGCAGTTGGATTCCACGGCCCTGCTCCTTCAGGATCTCAGCCTGAACTCTCTGTGCCTCCAACACATCCCGGAGAAGTCTGAATATCTGAGCTCCGTCAGGAAACAAACCTGCCGAAGGTATGGTATGGGGTACTGCTCCTGGAGGCAGAGGAGGAGACTGGAAAGGACTCTTGGTCTCAGATGAGACTGCCACCCCCTCCCGAGTAACAGGTGGTGGAGGGTAACTCTCTGGTGAGGATGCTAACACCTCCTCGATGGCGGGAGGTGCCACTATCCTTGGGTCAGCCTGAGGGGTCACTACCTCCTGAGCAATAGGAGACGGAAGCACACTGTCAGTAGTTGCAGCTGCTCTCAGGCGACGGGCTCGGGTCATGGGTGCCATACTGGAAAGGATAAAACACAACAATCATCAAGGCTGTATGGCAGTCTACCATCCTATCTGAAAACTGATAATTATCAAGAAAATAAAATAAGATAACTACTAATCATCTATAAAGGGTACTATTTAAGAAAAATCAAAACCAAAAGTTTAAGGAACGAAAGTCAATAGCATTGAATCCAATCACAATCTAATATATATAGAAGAGAGAGAGTTAGAGGGAAAAGCTAACATTATGCAAAGGTCATGTGGTTGTGGCATATACATGAAGGTGTTATAGGAGGATTTGGGTCTCAACTATAGCTATCAAGTTACACTATTCATGGCATATTAGTTAAGCAATCTACAAGGCACAAGCTATTACTCCTAACATGTATGGCTAACCGTGTATATATGTATATCTATATGTATAGAGAGGTAAAGATTTAATTTATGCATCTACATACATTATAACATGTTTACAGAACTATATATATCTATATAGCTATATGAACATATCATAGAGATGAAAGGTTAGGTTTTCATGGCAGTTGTGAACATTAGTGTAGAGTGCGAAGTGTACATGGATTAAAACTGGAAATAAAGGGTTCAATCATTCAGTTTGCTCAACATTACATATTAGATCTGAAATTGAACTACGCATTTGAAAGCAATAAAAATGTTACCATGTATTCAGTTTTCAAAATTTAGGAGAAATTCGAACATCAAAACCAACTCAATGTTTACCACAACCACAACCTAACATGTAAGAGTACGAACCTAACATTATATACCTGCACACAACCATGTATAAGGCTCAAAACTTTACAATTTAAAACTGCAATTTGAACTAAACACTTAGAATCCAAGGTTAAGGGTTTACTATGTACACAGTCTCAGATTTGACAATTCAACACAAAACTCAACTAATTGCTTTAAGAAAATGAAACCCTGTATGTAACATACATGTGTAGTGATGTAAGCCAAACTAATAACATGAAATTTAAATCTAAATTACGAATTAAATATTGAAAAACAGAGAACTAGTCACTGATACTGCACTATATTAGAATATTAGGATTTGAGAACTTAACATTAATCATATTAACATGCATTTAGATAGGTTGGTAATCAAGTGTAGTATGCATACGTGTCAGGCAAGTATCTGTGTCCACTATATATATATATTAGGGTAATACAAGAAATAATGGCAAGAGAAAATAATAATAAAATATGTTCTGCCTATCTGTTAAAAAAGAAGGAACCATTTGAAACCAGAGCTATAATATCAAATCCAAGTTAAGGTCTAGCAAAATCATCGATTCATTGCATTAGGAAGAAATTATAGCAAAAAGTTACACAATCTTGTAATAATAGCTAAGCTACTCCTACTCATACTCCTACTCCTAAGTTATTTGATGATGGGGTACAATTTATACAACAGAATGGAACGATAGAGATGATATGTTTAAAAACCTTCTCAAGATACAATCTGATAATCATATGCGTCTGTCCAAAATTATGTTACTCAAAGTCCTTGCCATGCCAGTAAGCAAGGCTACGAATAACAATAGATTCCATAACTAGGGTATGCACCTCTACAATCATGTCGTCTGGAAATCTCGCTATGCCGACTAGTATAGCTGCGAGAATTTCCAAATCTCATAACCAAGATACGTACATCTGAAGCCAGGTCTCCATGTTTTCGCCACGCCAGCTAATATGGCTGCGATAAACTCTAGGTTCCATAACCAAGTAGACGTTTATTATCCCCATTATTCCGTCAACATATGTTATCAGAAGGTACCGTAACTCAGGCCATAAAATTCATCTCGATAGGAAAATCAAAATCAACAACGATTCATCAAATCAAATTCAATACTCAAGGAGTGAGAGCGAACAAAACAAGGGGAAGGATTTCATATTGAAGTTTAAATAAGATTCTCAAGGGTCATCCCAGGAATCTTTCAAGGAATCCTAACTTGTGATTGAGTACCCTCAAAAATAATATCTCCTAATCCTACTGCAGGCTGTAGTGATACTCTAGTTTGAATACCACTACATAAACTCGACCTGCATGGGCCACCACTAAAAACGTGTCACGACCCGCACCCTAGAGTAAGGGCACGAGACGTGGGTACGTCCAGCCTACGCCGCAGTGTCGGCGGTAGAACGCTGTCCTAGGTCACAACATCTAACAATTGAAGGTATAGCAGTTATACTCCCCGAATAGGGGTGACATAACACAATATAACTCAACCACATCTAGGATAGAACATGAATGAGATAGAAAGATAAAGATAGATAACAACCAGGAATGTAACATCACAGAGATACAAATCCAGAATTCTAAGTGACTAAAATAAATACGTATCTCAGAAATATCCCAGGATCTAACTACAGTGATCCAGAAGTTAAAGACAACCCTAATCTAGAGAAGTATCATCCACTGCTAGCAGGTCCAAGTCACTAGTGATGTCTAATGCTGCACCAAGAGGGATAGACACCAGAGCCTCATCATTCACTGTAAAATTTTCAACAGGTCCAGTCAGGACGGGAACGAGCACATATCTCTCAAAACAGTTTATAGCAGGTCAGGAGTATAAATCATGCAATAGAGTAAAATACAGGAAGTGCTGAAAAGGAAGTACGAGTAAACAAGAGATATTTTATAACTGAAAGTAAATACATGATAGTAGAGACTGTAAGTGGCTACGTGATTTAGAGCATAATGGTTATGTAAACGGCTTGGGGGTACATGAATACAAATAAGGAGGCACATTTATACATCTACTTGGGATAGTGTTCATATAACCAATTCTACTCACCCTGCCCCAATCAGTACACAAGGATCCATTCAAGTTACGTTATAAGCACATGAATACAACTAAGATACGTGAACTCATGTAATGAGTAGTACATGAGGCACGTGAAAGCACATGAGAACATGTAAAAATATGAACTAGTACGAGTACAAGGAGTACCTGATGCACATGATAAAGTACATGAACATGAAATACCCGATGCACCCGTAAAGGGATAACATCTCAGGAAGGGATCCATATAGTACTAATCCGTGAATATACGTGTCAGCATCATGTAGAGTAATCTAGAGCAAGAATATAATCCAGGTAAGTATGAAAAGATCAGAGAATGTACTCGCCAGCTAACTGAAAGTCCGAGATGAAAATACTGTCCGAAGAGTGGTGTCTGGCTCCTATTAGAACAGCACAAGTCACAACGAGTCCAGAATGGTAAATAATATGCACTACAATGCGTTCTACATAAATCTAGGTCAATCTAGGCCAAAGTCAACTCTTGGTCAACTCTGGTCAACCCTAGAAGTCAAACTAGGTCAACCAAGTCAAACCTAAGTCAAACTAGTCTAATCTAGGTCTAGCAAGTTATTCTAAGTCCTAACAAGGCTAAACAGTCTATTCTAGACTCCACACTGACATACCATGCCATAGGCTAGAAGACTAGGCCATGGGCCAATAGGCTAAGCCAAGTCTAAGCAACCATATCCATATCTAACCCATAAACATATAATATATATACTATACACTATATCATGGTACCATATATACTATATATATATCTAATATATATACACATTCATATATAGGAATCCTATATATATATAACAAACTCAAAATCTAAATACATATATATATGAAATGAGAGGAAACAACATACTAGTGCATGTGTGTGTGTATTAGAGTGTTAGGCTTGTGTGCAAAACAGTGAGCATGAAGTGATGTGAGTGTAGGGGACATGTGTGTATGCTAGGTAGAGGGTTTGTGATAGGATACATGCCATAACAGTTAAAAACAGTGAGCAATAGTGACATAAGGGTGTATGTGTTTACTACATATAGGGTGTGGGTGTGTGTGTCAAAGGGTTAGAAAACAGTGAGGGAAAAGACAGGTAAACAGTGATCATAAATCAAACTCAGTAAAATAGAAGAACAAAAAGGAACTCAGTTTCAATACTCCCAGGTTTTACATAGCAGTGAAACTCAAGTTATAAACTGTCAGTTTCAGGTTTGACTAACCCCAACAGTCCAAAGTAAAATGCATTCACAGGATTTGAATCCCAGGTTTGAAAACTGGGAACACCAAAATCCTTCCCAGGTTTTGAGACCAAAACTCAGGTTTCTAGAGACATACAAGTTCACAATCAAGAGTTAGATTGACTTCATTCTCAAATCAGTGAACTAAAATCAGATTAAACTCAGATTTAAAAAGGAAGAAGAATTCAGGTTTTCTAAAACTTAATCTCAGTCCTCATAACAGTTAAAAGGAAGAACATTTAAACTTATAATGTGACTAATGTCCACAATGCTCAGGTCAATAGAAAACTGGGAACTAATCTCAGTTTTCTCAAAACAGGAAACAAATTAAGCCTAATACAAAAATGCCAAAAACAGGAAATATGGCATTCAACCCTCAACCTCCCTGTCAAATCTCAGGTTACACATGGATGTAAGGACATCAAATTTTAGGTTAAGTCTTAACAGTGAATCACCACAGTTTACATGGAAGAAGAAATAGACTGGGAAGTAATCAAATCAAGAATGAACATTTCATTCTCAGGTTTTCAATCTAGTTCAGAAATCAAAATACCAATCCAACTTACATAATTCAGTGTATACTTGAATAGCATTGCAGTTTACAACTTCAATCAAAGGGTTTAACTAAACTCAGTTTTCAGAAAAACAATTTCAGTTCAGGTCACAATGTTCCCAGAATTTCAAAACACTTCTCAGGTTGTTAGCAGTAAAATATGATTTAAACATCAGGATAAGGACCCAGTTCAATTCATTTTAATGAAGAATGAATCATTCAATTATCAGATTACAGTTAACAGCCTATACAAATCAAATGAGGAGGAAATCTCAGTTTTGCAATACATTCTCAGGTTTTTGTATAATTTAGACAATAAACTCAAACGTCCAAACATAAGATTCACAACCAAAGGCCTTTAATTGAACGCAAAAACTAAGCTAATATGAGATGTAACTTGTGGGAATCATCCTTAGTGCAACATAAAGACAGGAAAAATAGATAGGTTTTAAAACTGGAAACTCACTGTATCAGTGAGTATCTGAATAACCCCCATTTCTCATGTTCGAATCGAAAAACAACATTAAACCTAAAACTAATATGTAGCATAATGTTATAGGGGTTAAAACATGATATGTAGGATCTGTTTAATCATTTAAACATAATTTAAAACATTCAAAATTGATTTAAACATCAGAACATACATACAGCCCACACACGCACCAGTGTTCTCCCCGTGCACACTGAATAACGTGTCCGACACGACACGAGAGTGGCTGAAACTCGACACACATGATGACAGATGTTGCCCCTCACTGTGTGTCAAATCCCATACGTCGACGTGTCGTGTTCGCGTCGCAATAGCACCCGTGCAGCAGGGCATGAACAGTGCCCGTGCACGCACGCGCGCGACAGTGTGTTCACGTGTCCGTGGGGACTCAACACGACACTAAGATGACACAAAAACTACAGAAATGCATAAGCGACACATAGATCTAATTTCCTATTCAAATACAATTCCAAAATTTACTCGAAATGCCTATTGGGGCATTTCAACAAACACGTGCCAAGTGACACTGATACGTGTCCAGTTTGGACACGAAAGGACACAAAATTCTAGGGTTTTCTATTCCTACTGTTAGGTTAGGGCTAGGGCATTCCTAAAAATGAATTTTAACAGAATTTATATGGAGTATACAAGATTATACCTATTGATGAACAACGGGTCAAAATCCCCAAATGGGAAGAGCTCCACAAGCCACTAAACTTCCTTAAATTGCGTGTTCCCTAAAAATACTCCACAATAACAGCAAGTAGACTATTATTAGGTCCTATAGCAATTTATTTGAAGGAATTTGGAGAAGAAATGGATTTTCTAAGGATTTACAAAGTTGGGGACTCACCTATTCCAAATGGCAAGTTTCCTAAAGAGGCAACCCTAATTTCAAGAGGATATAAATAGGGGAGGGGCTGACCATAGGGGCTGTTCAGAATTCCTAGGGTTAGGGCTTGGTTCAATGGGTGTGGGCTATGGGCCATTAAGCCTATTAGTCATAAAATGACTTGTGACTTCACAAACTATTTCTATATCAAACTAGCTCCTAATCTCCCCAAATTAATTCTAATGAGTCAAACCTCACTAACTTAAGTCAACCTAGGTTTTCAAATCCTAATCACTTGGTCATGACCTAGGTTAGCCACTAGGTTAGTCTACAAGGTTAACATAAGTCAAGTCCACTAAAACACCAAAATCAATTATACTAAAATCACCTAAAAATCACTAAAAATCATATTAATTCTAATAAATCTAAATAATACTAACTATCACTAACCATGGTTAGCTAAGACTAGCTGTGACTAATCTAGGTTAGGTCCAAACCAAGTTAGGCTGTCTCTAGTATTATACTATCAAAACACCAAAATCATATGTCATGATTTAAAATACTTTTAAAAATGATTTAAAATTACCAAAAATAATATCATGATTTAAAATATCATTATTAAAAGATTAAAATTACAAAATTTCAAAATTACCCTCATTTGAAAAACTGGGTGTTACAGAAGGACTTTATTATCAGCTCCAGTTTTCAGATGGCTACAGTGCATCAGACCTTCCCATCTGATGTACAGAAATGAAGACGGCTGTGCGTTTGAACCGTATCTACCAAGCCGGTTCTCTCGCCTGTTCGGATATGACCAACTTCATGTTGGTAATCCTTCCACCAGTTTTTGTCATTATGGGAAACTGATTGATAGTGCAAGGGGCTGGAGATATTTTAGCACTGCCTGTACCGGTGCTAAATTTCGAATATCGACTGCTACAAGCACCACCGAGCTACGTATACTTCATACGTATGCTCGCTTTTATGCTTCTATCCGCTCCTTTGCACATGGCTACAACCTGAGAGGTAGTCTAAGATGGCCCAAGGAGGGGAATCTTGAAGAGCCAGTCAGGGTACAATCAGACGTACCTGACGAAGCTGTTGTTCCAGATACATAACTGGAAGTAATCCCAATCGGGATTGGAGAAATAGCTGTGGAGCCTATCATTATTGGCAAGACACGTAAACGGAAACAAGGTGCAGCTGCAACTCTTCTAGAGAAGACCCCAGAAAAGAAGAAGAAGGTTACCACTAAAGGGCCTTCTAGACCAAGAGCCGTTACTCCAGAAATTGATATTCCAGTCGAGGAGCCGCAACATATTGCATCCTTTTCAGCTCATCCTAGAGAAGGGTCCTCGGTCTCCCAATCAGCTACGTCAATGGAAGCGGTGACAGTCCTATCTCCGGGACGTCTCAGCTCAGCACTTCATTTGACTTTGCCGCAAAAGGCACAAGTTGTTGAGGATGTCGCTCCAGTACATACTGTTGACCGAGAGCCCATCCCATCTGATGAACCAGCTATTAATTTTGATGATGACGACTGGGATGGGGACTATGACGTGTACTTGGCACGTCCTACACCTACTCTAGGTAAATATAAATTATACAAAATTTATACAAAATGATGATTTTTGTATATTAACTTGTTTTGTTTAATTTTGTAGGTGTTATCATCACATCAAAGCTTGTGACTCCTCCTTCTTCTCAAGAAGACATTTATGAGGAAAATATAGAATCTGAAAAAGAGGAGTCTTCTTCTTCAGAAGAAGATGCTCAAGAAGAATGTCCTCAATCTATGGAGGTACAGCAAGAGTCAGAGGTACAGGCTCAGCCAGAATTATCTCTTTCTGTTGAGGGCGGAGATAAAGAACAAACTACAGTAGAACCTACTGTAGATGATGAAGTGGCTGCTGAGGAAGAATTAAACTTCAATGAAGAATCAGTTGTAGAAGGACTCGCTACAACTAAGATACTTGAAGATCCTGCAGAGCCAGCAGCCGAAGAAGGTGATGAAGACATAGTCGAATCATCAACTGAAGCTACGGGAGTTGTAATAGCATCCTCTGCTATTGCTGCTTCAGAAAAAGTTCTTGAAGAGACAATGCCCGAACCAGAGCCAGTTGCCATAACTAACATTCCACCCGTACCAATTACCGCCACCGAAACTCACGTAGTTTCGACTCCAGAACCGACTGGAGTAACAAATTATAAAGATACTGTCCCTGAAGCTCCTGGAGATCAGTTGGCCATAGTGGCAACGACAACAATGGCTTCGTCTCAGCCTACTATCAAGGCAACAACATCTGCGCCTAGTCTTCAGAGAAGAGATCTGGTAGACATCGCCGCAACTCCAAGCTCAAGTACAGAAATGAATCTCTTAGTTGAGATTCATACTGATACTTTTACAAGACTCTGGTAGCTCAAATCAAAATGGTCCTGAATAAGGGCCTTAGTTATGAAAGTCTGAAGGCGGTGATTGCTCTTACTATTAGAAATGTCGCCATGTTCAATGATGCAGCAAGAGCAGCGGCATTAGAGAAAGTCGTGGAGGGACTTGAACAGCCGATCAAAGAATATTTAAAGCTGTCAAGTGAAACCACTGAAAGTCTCATCCAAGAGGAGTATGACGCTTTATCAGCTGAATACCTCGCTCGGGAAAGGACTTTCAATGAAGCCCTCCATGATTACAACATCAAGGTGGCGAAAGAAAAGGCTTTTTTGACTGAAGCGAAGCCCCAGCTGGAGATTCAGAGATAGGCCTATGAAGCTTCGAATATAAGAATTCATCAACAGAATGATAGAATTCGCGAAGTCGAGGCTGAGATGGCTCGCTTAAAGGCGGAGAGGGAGCAGATGATCACAGCTCGGGACCAGCAGCTAGCTCAGAGCTCAATTTTGGAGGAATAAGTCTTCGGAGCTGAGGCTACCATCAAAACCCTTGACGAAGCCAAGGATAAGATGATAGTCACTTTTGCTGGACTTTCTCACATCTGTACTCCCGAAGCTCGACGCTTCGTAGCTACTAAAAATGTATTGAGCTCTCGTGAAAAACGTCTAGCGGGGCTACAAAAACTTCTTGAAGATGTCTCTGCTCCACCTTAGGCGAATAAATTTTTTTTGTAATCTTCAATCTTTTTTATTCTGTAATATTTACAAAAATGAATAAAATATTTGTTTTGTGATCCTATCGTTTATTTTGTAATTAAACAATAGGTATGAAATAGAATAATGCTCATCAGAGGTAATATGGACATGACACGTTTTTTAAACTCAATAAATTATATCTATCCAGAGGTAATGTGGACATGATAGATAATGAATCTCGTTTTCTGTTTAGAGTATACGATACTATCAGAGGTAATATGAACATGACAGATCATAACAACTCAAAGAAAAATAGATTAATATCTATTCAGAGGCCAAAAGGACATAATAAATAGAAGAAGAAGTAGATTTAATATTTATTCAGAGGTCATAAGAACACGATAAATAATAAATCTCTCTTTTTAATTAACTGGTAAGACAGAAGATCAAAAATTCTCTTTTAGGAGACAAGTAATCAGCTTAACCAAACATTGGTAGCTGGGGAATAAAGAAGAAATTCAAACATAATATTTTTTTATGAATTTGCCATTGATCGACATTATAAGCAAATCTCTATTAGGTTTAGACAACCTATAGGCACCATTGGAGAATACTGACTCGACTACATAGGGACCTTTCCATTTTGCTTAGAATTTCCTTTTGCTCTTATGAGTCATCACCATCGGTCTTCGAACAGCTAGAACTAGCTCACCGACTTTAAATACCCTCTCTTTAACTTTACGGTTGAAAGTTCGAGATATGCGGGCTTGATATAGCTCAATGTGCTGTTGCACTTGAAGATGCTTTTCGTCCAATCCTTCAAGTCCTTGAAGTCTCAAATGATCATTATTCTCTGTAGTTAGCTCATTAGCAATGGCTATTCTAAGAGATGGAATCTAGATTTTCAACGAAAGTACAGCCTCACATCCATAAACCAGTAAAAATGGTGTAAAACCAGTAGGAGTTCGGACTGTTATTCGATAAGCCCATAAACATTCTCCAAGTTTCTCGTTCCAATCACGTTTATTAGAAGAGACAAACTTTTTGAGAAGTTTAATGATTGTCTTGTTGAAAGCTTCGGCCAAACCATTAGCAGCTGGATTATAGGTCGTAGAAGCCAGATTTTGGATTCGATTCTTGTCACAGAATCGATAAAATGCCTGACTGGCAAATTATGGTCTATTGTCATGAATTATCCTTCGGAGAATCACAAAGCGATAAATAACATGGTGTTTAATGAAGCTAACCACATTAGATGTTTTTACTTCAACAAGAGGAACCACTTCCGTCCATTTAGAGAAATAATCGGTTATAGCCAATATAAACCGATGTCCTTTGACAGAATAAGAATTAATCGGACCAATAATATCCATGCCCCAGGCTTCGAAGGGCCAGAAAGCTGCTGTAGGATATAAGAATTCAGATGGTTGGTGAATAAAATCAGCATGAATCTGACACGCTTTACACCGTCTGGCATAATCCACAGCATCTGCTATCATGGAAGGCCAATAATATCCTATTCTTCGAATGCGGTCCTGTAATTTCGAACCTGGTTGATGAGCACCGCAGACACCATCATGAGCTTCACGGAGTGTTTGCTTAGCTTCATCTTCAGAGATACAACGTAGCAAAAGTTTGTCATATGACCGACAATATAACATATGTAAGGAAGAATCATAGTAGAATCGAAATGATCGTCTCTTGATTGATGCAGCTTCTTTTGGATCTTCAGGTAAAATCTCATGAACCGCATAATCAATGAATGGACTTCTCCAATCCCTTTGTTGAGAACTTGATTCTGTAATATAACTATGCTCAATATACAAGTTATTTTTTACACAGAATAAGTCTCGATCCAACAAAGTTATGGTATTTTATCTTCTAATTGGAACAGCTAAGTCTGCGACTAAGCTAGCAAGAGCATCAACTTCCAAATTTTGAGAACATGGTATGAACTCGATGAAGAATCCTTTAAATGAAAGGACCAATTTGACTACCACTTGATGATAAGGGACGAGGTCATGATTCCTAACTTCATATGTCCCTCTGACCTGATTAACAATCAGTTGAGAATCTCCATAAGCTTCCAGGAACTCGATGTCCAATTATTTTGCTACTTGGAGACCAATTAGCAGAGTATTATATTCTGCCACATTGTTGGAGCATGGTTCATTAAGAGAATAAGCACGGTATATGACCACTTTGTCAGGAGAAACTAGGACGATGCCTACTCCAGAGACAATATTTCCTTTAGGTCCAACCCGCGATGCTCCATCAAAATATAGTTGCCAAATGTCATCCTTCAAAGACATGTTGCAATCCACAACTTCATCTGGAATGTCCTCATATAGCTTAGATGTTTCAGGCATAGGGTGAGCTGCTATGAAATCAGCTAATGCTTGACCCTTTACTGATTTTTGAGGTACATAGACCATATCATAAGGAGTAAGCAACATCGCCCAGGTGGCTAACCTGGAGTTAAGAATACTCGATTTTCTCATCAATACCCGAATATGATTTATTCTGGAGATGACATGAATAGTCTGTTCTGACATATAATGTCGTGTCTTTTGAACAACAAAAACCAAGGCCAAACATTCTTTCTCCATAGGAGTGTACCTGTGTTCAGCTCCGACCATCATTCGGCTAAGATAATAAATTGCATGTTCATTACCTTTCTCACTTTTCTGTGCAAGAAGAGCACCAAGTGAATGATCCAAAGCTCGAACATATAGCAAAAATGGTCTTTCCACCACTGGGGGTACCAAAACAGGTGGATTTGTAAGGTATTATTTGATATCATTGAAGGCTTTCTGACATGCTTCATCCCAGACAAACGATACACCTTTCTTTAATAGACAGAAGAAAGGTTGACATCTCCCAGAAAGATTGGATATAAATCTCCTGATATAAGCAATGCGACCTTCGAAACCACGAAGTTCTTTTAGATTACGTGGAGGGCGCATTTCAAGAATCGCTTTGATTTTGTCAGGATCAACATGGATACCTTGAGAAGTGATGACAAATCCCAAAAATTTGCCACTGGAAACCCCTAAGAAAGACTTAGTAGGATTCATCTTCAGTTGATGTTGGCGCATCAACTCAAATACCGTCTTTAAGTCTTGAATATGATCATCTTTTGATCAATTTTTGACAGCAATATCATCTACATAACATTTAACTATTTTTTGTAGATGTTCTTGAAAGATGCTGCTCATGGCCCGTTGATACGTAGCACCGGCATTTTTCAGTCCGAACGGCATAACCGTATAGCAGTAGACTCCAAGGGGTGTACGAAAAGCAGTATGCTTTTCATCTCTTGGATGCATCTTAATTTAATTATATCCTGAAAATCCATCCGTGAAAGACATGCGTTCAAAATCACATGTATTGTCTATCATGACATCGGTAATCAGAAGTAGAAATTCGTCCTTTGGACAAGCTGCATTAAGATCTCGAAAATCTATACAAACTCTGACTTTTCTATTCTTCTTCATAACAGGAACAATGTTGGCCACCCAATCTGGATGTTGTTCTTCACAAACAAAGTCACATATGATCAGCTTTTTGACTTCTGCTTCAATTGCGTCCGTCATATTTGGTCAAAAATGCCGCTGTTGTTGTTTCACAGGCTTAGCATTAGAAAGAATATTGAGTTTATGAGTAGCTACTTTAGGATCTAAACCCGGCATATCCTCATAACTCCATACAAAGATATCGATATATTCTTTAATCAGCTGTACCAACTCTTCCTTTTCATCTTCGGAGAGGTTTTTACTGATGAATATTAGCTTGGACGTAGTTCCGTCTCCAACATCAATTTGGAAAATTTCATCCTCTGTAGGTGGCTATCGTTGTTCAAAACGAAGCTCCCATTGAGTGTCCATTTGTTGTACCCAAGGGTCATTCTCAAATGGTTCTGATTCACCATCAGTTTGAACCATGTTAACTGAGAATATACACTCAGATTCATCATAATAGTCTCCCTCAGAATATGAGGATTGTAAAAAACTAGAAGAACATTCTTCTTCCATATCTTCCTTGTACATGTGGGGTGTATCCGATTCGATGAATTGAATTTCTTCTGAATCTGAAGATTGTGAAGAACTAGAAGAAAATTCTTCTTGTATATCCTCGTTAAACATGTAGGATGGATCGTATCCCAACCCATGACAAGTTTTCTGGTAAAACGGATCACCACATAACGGTAACCGTCTACCTTTGCCTTGATTGAGACCTTGCATAGTCTTCAAATCATATCCCATATTCTGGATAATCTTTAGAGATTGTTGACTATATTTGTCAATTCAGATTCTTCCTTTATCTTTATCTCTAAGATCATCTGTCTGAATAACAGGAATATTTCTAGCCAGACCAAACACAATTCGGCACTTGTTTTTCTTATCAGACGGAATCACTAAATAAGATTCTTCGTGATATCTATAAGTTACACAAGCTTGTGATAAAGCGGTTACAGGAAGAAAATAGGGAGAAGATGTTAGGAACCTTTGAGCATAAGGTCCAACATCGATATAAGGAGGAAAAGAATTTTTCTTATGTTCAATGTATAAGGTTTCCTCTGTATTTATGTTATTTTTATGATGACTTTGATCATCAGAAGATAAATTCATTCTTTCAATAAATTTGACAGCCATATACTCTAAAAGGAAATCTTTATTGATATTAGAAAGTACAGAATGATCAATATTTACATCATTTACAAATTGACCACTACGCTTCGGATTGATCATTAACGGACCGTCATCCGCCTTCTGCGTAGACTTACCAAGGTTGATGATCAGTGGTGGTTCTGAATCATTCGTACGAGAAGTACGTCCTTTGACCTTGATCATAAGAGGTTGAACTTGGCTCTTGACTGGAATCTTCACAGCTTCCTCATATGAAGCCCGAATCCTTCCTTTAACCTTGATCATCAGAGGTTGATCATTGACATGTTGGGGTTGAATTCATCCTTTGACTTTAATCTTCAAAGATTGATCTTCTGGAGGATCTTTATTGGCAGATTGATCTTCTGCAGGTGACCGATCTTCAGCCATATCAAAAATTTCTTTCACCTGCTCCTATTTGTAGAGCATTGAGTCAGAGAAATATGCTTCAACACCCTTAAAAGGATTGATATCTGCAAATTTAGTCTTCACAACCCCTTGGGAATCCACGTACTTGAAGCATTGGTGGAGATTTAAAGGCACAATGTTATGCTCATGTATCCACGGTCTTCCAAGGAGGATGTTGTAAGATACATCTGAGTTGATAACATAAAAAGTTTTCATAGTTCGAAGATCACTAATTTGAATCTTTAGACGAATCTTCCCTAGTGGTTTACTCTTTCCAGAATTGAAACCAACTATTGTGGTACTAGTGTAAATCAAAGCACTAGTAGAGATCTTCAAAGGTCTTAGCATACTCTGAAGAATAATGCTAATAGAAGACCCAGGATCGATATAAATCCTGTCAATTTTAGTGGATTCAATATATCCTGTATAGCACTGAGGCTTGTCAAGCTTATTATGCTTCAACAACATATCTTCTTGTGTGAAGGTAATGTTAGGAATTGCCTCCATCACACTATGACATTGTGGGCATGATACTGGTATATTGTCAGGACTCTTGAGTTGAGCTAAGCATGAATCAGCTTGTAGCAAAGCTTCACTCAGAGTTTTACGGCTTTCTTTGGAAAGGCGAAGCAGCTCAAATATCGAAAGTCTAGCCGGAGTATTAGCTAACTGGGCTAGAATATCGAACTTGTAGGGTTTCATCACCACCCCTTGATTTGAAGCAGATTTTAATGGAACGTCAAAGTGTACTGCTTTCTGTTTCCCCTTTTCAACCACAGATGGTTTAGTAGGAACAAGAGATGATTGAGCTGGAACTGTTTTAGCAACGTCTTTCACTTCTTTGGAAGATCCCTTATAATCTTTGTGGTACTCTTTCCCAGATCTCGTACCAGCAAAGGTTTCTTCTTCAGACTCAGGAGAATGAAGTACCATATTGCAGAATTTAGTCTTCTTTCCCTTAGTCTTTTTCTTGCGAAGATTTTTATGAGGATCTTCAAAACCCAATCCGAGAGTGGATTTATGACTTTGAAGTTGTAAAGGAAGTCGCATTCCTTTATCATAATTCAAGCCTTCCGTCTTTTGAAAGTCATAGCCCATCTTTTTCATAAGATGGACTGATTGCTGACTATACAAATGAGTGGGTAGCGGACTTTTAATAGGTGGTTTAACAAAGGAAGAAGGAGCAAAGATCTCCGTAACCACAGGAGACGAAGGAGGCATAGAGACTTCTGTAGAAGGGGGAATAGAAACCTCTGTAGCCACAAGAGAAGGAGGAATACTCGAGATAGAAGGAAAAATCCCTGTAGGAGCTTTCTCATAAGCAGCAAAGACCTGTTGTGCCCTGTATAAGGGAACACTATTCATTGCTAACCATTGCCGATGAGTAAGCTTGAGTTTGTAGGAGTAGCTAAACTTGGAGGGCATATATTCAAACCCTTCAGTCTATCCTCCAAAGGAATGCCATTCCATAAATGATCCAAATCATCATGGTCTGGGGTTAAAACATGAGAAATCATGTTGCAGGTTTTGACTTTTTTACCTTTCTTGGATTTCGAAGTTTTAACTTCATTCTCCATTTCAGGCACTAAATCAGGGTGTACCCACATGATTTCACCATTTTTTAGAGTAAGAGGCAAAAGTCCTTCATTTTGCTCTCTAGCAGACGGGATATTCACAATCTTCATCGTCGCCTTTAGAATTGAGACAATTCCATCCGAGACTTGCTGTGGAGGAAAACCTCCAAATTGAAGAGAAATCATATTGGTTGTGACCGTATGCTCATCGTTGGTTAAAGCAATGGCATTGGCATTTACCAGCTTCTGAATTTTCTTCTTCAAGACATAGCAAGCCTTAGTAGGATGATTTATGTATCTGTGATAGATACAATACTTGGGATTGTCGGTCAGATTTATCTCATTAGGCCTTTTCGGCTCTAGAATCTGGAGTTTGCCACTCTTTACCAGACATTAGAATATCCCACCAGGGATATCACTGTCATCAAAAGAGTATTCTTCCTTTGGTTTGGAAGACTCCTGATTATTCGACACCGTTTTAGGTTTTGAAAGATTAACTACTAAGGTTTTCTTCCCTTTCCCATTACGATTGCCGAAATTATTACCTGAAGAGTTTTTCTTCCCTTTGTCCTCTGAGGCAAAGATCATCCCGTGTTCACGAGCCAACCTACCATTGGTCTCGGCTGAAACTGCTGCTATGATAAACGAGGCCCAATCTGTAAATTGGGAACCCGTAAAGACAGCAATCGATGGTCGCAGATTCATCTTGCACGTATCGATCAGTGCTGAATCTGGCATGCCTGGAGGCATTTTCAAGGTAGCCTGTCGGAAGCGTTCTATAAACGTCCGAGTATCTTCTTTCTCCTTTTGCTTGATTTCTATTAGGAAGGACATATTTATGTCCATTCCTCCCTTATAGAAACGGAAGAGAAACATTGCTTTAAATTTATCAAAAGACGAAATGCAATTATCGGGTAGACTACGATACCAGTCGTAAGCTGAACCCGTCAAGCACCCGATGAAGACTCGGGTAAGAAGAGCATCATTCTTCTACAAATGTACAGTCATAATATCAAAGTAATTGATATATTGACTAGGAGATGCCTTTCTATCAAATAACACCATGGATTGTGGCTTGAACTTTGGAGGAAAGGGCACATCGTTCCAATGAGGAGGGTAGGGTTGCTTAATCCCTAACCTCTGAAGTTGATCCTTATGCTTCAGAACTTAAAACTATGCTTTTAGCTCTCGCACTGCTTGAATAGCTTCACTGGTTTGAGGAAGCACATTCGATTGAATAGTTGTTGGATGTACCGTGACCCCCACCGGAGATGGTACATCTTCTGGAATGATAGGATCTGTAGATGCAGAATTTTGATTTATAGCAGGCTCCGGACTAAGATTATTCAAGGGTATATCAACCCCTTGACTATCTTAAGTTTGTGCTGCTACCTGTACCGGAGTTATCACTGCTGGCTGAGCAGTTTACTGAATCATTATTATTTGATGCATACTTTGCATCATAGTAAGCATGTCCTTCAGCGACTGCTCAACTGCAGAGAGACGTTGTTCTGTATTAGCAGTTGATGTCTCCGGTTCATCCCCGATAGCATAGGATTCAACCTCCCTTGAACATACAGAGGGATTAGTATAGAGGTATGAATCAATACTATCAGTTTCAGACTCCAAAGACTGGGTACCCCCAGCCTCTGAATCAGAAGTTTGTAACTGTCTTTGACTTTTTAATCGAGTATTCTGATATACTCCTTCAAAAATATCAAGAAGTTGATTGAAGTGTGTTTGACCAGGAGTCTGGGGTGAGTTGCATCTTGGACGTCGTCCCCTGTTGGTATGAGATGCCATACTAACTGAGGCATATGACAACTCCTGTTCTTGATCATCAATTGATTGCTGAGGCACATTGTAGCCTAACCGATCAAAAACTGACCGTTTAGAAGCCGAACAGCAACACTTGATTACAATCTGGTGACAATCACAATGGTGATTTTCTTTGGAGAGTGTCACAGAAGATTTTCTGTCTTTATGCTTTTGTACAAGCAGCTCGCGTAAATCAGAAGGAGTGGAAGAAGTAGTCTTCTTTATTATATTTGGGACAGAAAATCGTTTAGTCCCTTATGTATAAAGAAGATTACTGGCTGTATTAGCAGAACCAAACTGGGCATTTTTATGTGCCTGGAGTTGCGTGCGTAAATCCTGAGATTTTTGTGCACAGAGGACTCCATCAGAATTACGCATAATTTGAAGGTTTGGTACCTTGTGTAAAGCAGTGTAAGAAGGTTGTTGGTGGAAAATCGAAGTTTTTCCAACAATAGAATTTATATTTTTACGCTGTATGCATGTAGGTAAATTCATTTTAGATGCAGAGGCATCATTATGAATTTTATCTACTCTGTCACCGACTGGAGATTTACCTTTACGCATAGAGCGTAAAACATGAGTATCTGCCACGTCATAGACGGGAGATTTTTCTTTACGTATGGAGCGTAAAGCTTGTGTGTCTACCACGTCACAGACGGGAGACTGGCTTTTACGCACAGAGCGTAAAGTTTGGGTGTCTACCACGTCACAGACGGGAGACTGGTTTTTACGCACAGAGCGTAAAGTTTGATTTTTACGCACAGAGCGTAAAACTTGATTTTTACGCGCAGAGCGTAAAACTTGATAGTCTGCCACGTCACAGACGGAAGACTGATGTTTACGTCCAGGGCGCATCACTGAAGTAGAGACGGCCTCGTCACCGACGAGAATCTCCACAACAGGAGTAGGAAGGATTCCTTTTCCTTCAGAGACAACAGGGAGATCCGATGATGGTTTGGACTTAGGAATCCAAAATTTTCGCGCCTTCCGCGATTTTTGAACATTGGAGCAGCGAGTACTACCCCCAGTTCGAAGCATTTCTTCGTAGGCAGTCTGGTCGAAGTGCACAACCAGAGTCTTCTTTGTCGATCCGACCGACACATCATCATATTGAGCAATTGCCTTCTCGTCGGAGGAGAAGGTCGTCCCCAGTAGAGTCGCCATTTTGTTTCACGTAACAAAATGCCTAAAATTTGGTTTTGAAAGAAAACTAGAAAAAGTACAAAAGTACAATTTGTTCTGGGAAGTATTGCTATGGAAGTCTGATCTGAGAGCGATAACTTTGTTCCGTGGACCATACGATGATGATGAAGAAAACTGCTTGAAGAAGACGAACAATTGGGAGAACTAAGTCACCGGAAAGGTATCGAGCAACGGCACTGATGGCACAGTCGAATGCTTTCTTGCTTTGCTTCACCCTGTTCTTGAGAAAAAGTTGAAGAAATGCTTCTGGGAATATCACTCTGAAAATATGAGTTTTCTCAGAATCTCCTCTCCTGTATCTCTATTGATCTCTTGATGATGTCTATATGAAAATAAGTCTATTTATAGACTTGACCCTTTGTGCGTAAAAAGTAACAAAATTGGGTCTGTACGCGAGTAACTGTCACCCACGATGTAAATCATCCTCTACGTACGTTGACACATGTGCCATTACTTCAACAAAATGATGAGAGCACATACACACGTTCCTCGATAAGTGTGGCATGAAAGCCACGTAAGCAAACCACATTCTCTTGTAGTCAGGAAAGCTCGGACGTAAAAATGACCCAAAACATACTCCCTGCGTAAAGTAGCAGACTGGGCGTAAAAATAGCCCAAAATAAACTTCCAGCGTAAAGTGGCTAAAAATAGCCTTGAGCGTAAAATTAGCTCAAATAAACTTTTCGCACACAATAGCCTTGAGCGTAAAAGCTTGAAATAGCTATCGTGCGTAAAAGAAGCATTTTATTGAGCGTAAAGTAGCCCATCTGTACACTAAACGACAAGTGTTGGGTTTAGTGTAAATCAAATCCTATTGGCTTCTGTGCACTGTTCTTGTCAGAAAATCCTGCTGTCACATCAAAAATCACGCACAATAAATGCATTCTGACAGCCTGTCCCCGGCGTAAAGTTGGAGGATAACTCTCGCGTAAAAAGCTTCTCGCGTAGAGAATAGCTTGCGTAGAGATTAGCTTGCGTAGAGAATAGCTCGCGTAAAATCTGAGTTTGACTTAGTTTGAATTGCGTAAAGTTCTCAACTTCTTTGACTTAGTCCATGAAGCACTTTTTACGCTCCTACAATACACATATGTAAGATGAACATGAAAATGAAGATCGCTAATATGTTGGAATATCAATTAGATTGGTTCCTCGATAGTTGCATTTGTAAGGTGTAGGAACCAACCCGTTATACATAGAAAGATGAGTCATCCAAGTATAAATTGTTGGAGTATTTCCTTATACTCATGGAGGTCTTCCAGCTAGAAAGATAGTCTCACATTGGAAAACACTCTAAGTGAATATCTCAATATAATACCATGTTTGGTATTGAGAGATGCACATGGGATGGTGGCCCATGTGGTTGGTGCCATGTGGGATGTTTTCCTAGTAGGATTAAGTTTAAACTCCCCAGAAAGCAATTATCTTTTTGTCACAATCTTGAAAATTTTTCCTTAGGAGCTAAGCCCCAAAGGGGCTTAATGACTCAGACTTGGACTCAAGGGCGCAAAGTGACACTTTGATGACACATTTAGCAGTTAGCATGTCAGCATCGTCGCATAATGCTCGTACACGACGTGCATGAGTGGGCACTGGGCGATCTATTTGCGAATGTGCATACTATGCACGGTTTTGTGCATATGCACGTCTAGGCGTAGACGTGCATTCATTATTGCATTGTTCCGCATTAGCACGCATAAGTTATTGTGTTGTTGGGCCTATACGCACATGAGCAGCTATTGTTGTACTACTGCACGCATATGCACAGACAGCGCTGACGTATGACTCTGCCAATTATGGGATTTGGAATATTAATCTTTTTTTAAGAATTGTTATTTTAGTCCCACGTCGGCCAGGAGTGGAGATGGGGTTTCTACCCTTCTCTATAAATAGAGCCGTCATGCCTCTTTTTGGAGATGTACTAAAATTGAAATAAAAGAAGCCCAGGGAGTACGTTCGATTCACACCCACAGGTGACTACGAGCGTTCCAGAATTTATCTTGTAACTTGATAGTTCCTGGAAGCGAATCATGTGAGGACAAATATGGCTTTGAGCAACGATGGTCTTTACCTACCCAGTAAGAATGATAACTATTCTATCTTCTTCCTTCTTGTTGTAAACGTTTTGCCTGAATTGCAACTGTGTTCGCAAAAAAGAACATATTCTAATTCTAGAGAAGTTGTAATATATATAAAATATATATACACACACACACACTACAAAGATACTATATGTTACCGACAGATATTAGCGACGAAATTTTTTCGATCGCTATATAGCGACGGACTAGCAACTAATTAGAGACTGATGGTTTATGGAAAATTAGTTATTCATATACGTCGCTACATTCGTCACAAATCCGTCGGTAAGGGCTTGTCGATCGATTAGCGACGGAATGCTTCCGTCGCTGACCACGACTAAAACTCTCACAGTAGTGCTTCATTTTCATTCTCAAAATTTTCAACCAAAAATTTTGACCCCCAAACCGACCCCCCTCGGCGACCGACCCTCTCCGGTCATTCACACCTCCTCCTCCGATCTTCCCCTCGACGACCGACCCCTCCCCTCCTCCTCCTCCTTCGGCGATCGAGCCCCAACCCCTACTCCTCCCCCCACGGCGACCGAGACCCCTCCTCCGCCCCCCTCGACGATCGACGACCCCCTTGTCCTCCTCCTCCATGCTCCTCCCTCGGCGACCGACAAACCCGACCCCCCTCCTCCTCTGAAAGTCCTCTTCTCCTTCCTCATTATGAGATTTTTTAACCTATTTTTTATTTCCATAATTTATTTCAGTAAAAATAGAGTTTTTATTTCCTAAATTTATTTTTTTTAATTTATTTTAGTCGAAATATGGATTAAATAAGCATTTCAGTAGAAATATGGATTTGGGATTAAATTCCTATTTCAGTAGAAATAGGGATTTGCCTATGTTGCACGGATATGGTTATGTTCGGATATGATATGGATACGGGCACCACTTTCCCCTACGTGTTCATGCAATATACAGCAAGTTTGAAATTTTCCTGACGTGTCCAAACGTTATGGACATAATAGAGATTTGGGTTGAGAAAAGGGTATTGGTTTGGGGATTGCCCTGCATTCGATGTTAAGATTAGGATCTTTAAGAGTTGGGCCTGTCGATCGTAACATCTTCTGATGTGTCCAACTTTTCAAGGGTTGGTCCAATCTGTATAGGCCTGTGCTCATTGGCAGCATGCTGGATAAGGGGGAGAGGTATCAGAGTTCCAAAGCTTGATGCTTCATGGTATTTAAGTGCAAATTAGCCTCTCTTTTTTAAAAATTAAAATCGTAGACTTCCATTTAAGAAGTGTTAGGAAAATGGATCGTGCAACTGTCAAAGAGAACATAAGGGCTTCATTGTTCATTCATCTGCTTCCACTTCTCTTTATTACCATGGAAAATCACTTTCAACAATGTCTGTGGAGTCTAGGAGTAGGAGTTAACCAGAATTAGGGTTAGAATTTTATTCTAGGGTTAAATCTCAATGTTGTTAGAATAAAATGCTGGTAAAGCATGAAGTGTCATGTAGGAATCATGATAGCTTCACAGCTAAAAAGGCTTCATATTCATATTTTTTTATATTTTTTTGACACTTGCATCTAATCCATATTGTTCGAGTACATATCGTATGTGCAGAATCATTCACGTGTAAGAAAGCAATCAGTCGATACTTAGTTGACCTTTCATGGATGTACAATCGGTGACATGAGAGCAAGATTGGTTTGACTAATAATTTCAAGGCAGACGTCGAGAAATTTCTGAGATACGCCAGTAGCCAACCTTATTTCATGGACGGAAGGCTCATAAAGTGTCCTTATGTCAAATGTCATAATATACCAATCAAAGAGGTAGATCTCGTAAGAGAGCACCTCTACAAGAAGGTTTTGTACCGAACTACAACAAATGGACGGCTCAAGGAGAACCTTTGGTTCCGCAATATGAGTCCTCCTTCAGAACGGAGGTGGGAGTGTCCACTCTTGGAGATCAGTTCGAATATCAGCATCGAAACTTAGCACATAAGTTGGAGATCAGTCCGAGTTTTGATCCGGAGGATCCGAATCCTGTTATAAAGGAGTTTTATGATATGTTCAACCATACCGATACTCCGTTATATCCGGGTTATGATTCTCATTCTGTCTTGTCGGTGGTGATGCAGTTGTTAAACCTCAGGTCTGATTTTAACTTTCTGTAGGAACTTTACGACCGGATAATTCAGTTTGTTAGAGAGTTGCTGCCAAAAGGAGTGAATGACTTGCCAGAAAACTTTTATAAGTCGAAGATGATGATACGAAAACTCGGATTAGGCTATAAAAAGATAGATTGTTGTCGAAACTGCTGCATGTTGTACTACAAGGAGAACAATGATAAAGATAGATACATTTTCTGTCACGAGGACCGGTACAAGTCTATTCGGGGCAAAGGAAAATCAACTACACGAGAAGGGTTGCGCCCCTACAAATACATACAGTTTTTGTCGATCACAAAGAGGCTACAGAGGACGTATATGTCCTAGAATACTACATAACACATGACATGGCATAGCAAAGAATGAAAGATGGATGATGAAGAATTATCTCATTCATCTGATGGAGTGGCATGGAAGCATTTTGATCGATGTCATCCTGGATTTGCTGCGGAGCCTAGGAATGTTCGTTTGGCTTTATGTTCTAATGGATTCACTCCTTTCGGACAGTCGGGGTCTCATTACTCTTGTTGGCCAGTAATTTTGACCCCTTACAATCTACCACCATGGATGTGCATGAAGATGCCTTATATGTTCGTGACACTTATTATACCCGGTCCAAAAAAGCTAAAGAAGAACATCGATATCTACTTGCAGCCATTGGTGGACTGTAGGAGCGTAAAAAAATACTTCAGAGACCAAGTCAAAGAAGTTGAGAACTTTACGCAATTCAAACTAAGTCAAACTCAGACTCTACGCGAGCTACTCTCTACGCAAGCTATTCTCTATGCGAGAAGCTTTTACGCGAGAGTTATCCTCCACTTTTACGCGTGGACGACAGACTGTCAGGATGCATTTAATGCGAGTGATTTGATCTGACAGAATGATTTTCTGACAACAGAACACAGAAGCCGAGGAGATCTTTACACCAAACCCAGCGCTTGTCGTTTAGTGTGCAGATGGGCTATTTTACGCCCAGAAGACAGCTTCTTTTACGCACGAAGGCTATTTGAGCTTTTTACGCTTAAGGCTTTTTGTGGGCGTAAAGTTTATTTGAGCTAATTTTACGCTCAAGGCTATTTTTCAGCCACTTTATGCGGGAAGTCTTTTCTGAGCTATTTTTTACGCCCTGTCTACTACTTTACGCAGGAAGTATATTTTGGATCATTTTTACGCCCGAGCTTTCCTGGCTACATGAGAACGTTGTTTGCTTACGTGGCTTTCATGCCACACTTATCGAGGAATGTGTGTACGTGCTCTCCCCATTTTATTGAAGTAGTGGGACACGTATGACCATGCGTAGAGATCAAAACTCTACATGGGACACGTGTCAACGTGCGTAGAGGATGATTTACATCGTGGGTGACAGTTACTCGCGTAGAGACCCGATTTTGTTGCTTTTTAAACACAAAGGGTCAAGTCTATAAATAGACTTATTTTAACACAGACATCATCAAGATATCAATAGAGATACAGGAGAGGAGATTATGAGAAAACTCATACTTTCTGAGTGATATTCCCAGAAGCATTTCTTCAACTTTTTCTCAAGAACAGGGTGAAGCAAAGCAAGAAAGCATTCGACTGTGCCATCAGTGCCGTTGCTCGATACCTTTCCGGTGACTTAGTTCTTCCGATTGTTCGTCTTTTTCAAGCAGTTTTCTTTATCATCATCGTATGGTCCAAGGAAAAAAGTGATCGCTCTCAGATCAGACTTCCATAGCAATACTTTCCAGAATATTTGTACTTTTTCTAGTTTTCTTTCAAAAGCCAATTTTTAGGCATTTTGTTAAGTAAAATAAAATGGCGACTCTGCTGGGGACGACCTTCTCCTCTAACGAGAAGGTAATTGCTCAATATGATGATGTGTCGGTCGGATCGACAAAGAAGACTCTGGTTGTGCACTTCGACCAGACTGCCTACGAAAAATACTCCAAACTGGGGGTAGTACTCGCTGCTCCAATGTTCAGAAATTGCGAAAAGCACGAAAAGTTTGGATTCCTAATTCCAAACCATCTTCGGATCTCCCTGTTGTCTCTGAAGGCAAAGGATTCCTTCATGCTCCTGTTGTGAAGACTCCCGTCGGTGACGAGGCCGTCTCTACTTCAGTGATGCGCCCTGGGCGTAAACATCAGTCTCCCGTCGGTGACGTGGTAGACTCTCAAGTTTTACGCTCTGCGCGTAAAAATCAAGTTTTACGCTCTGCGCATAAAAGTCAAGTTTTACGCTCTGTGCGTAAAAATCAAACTTTACGCTCTGTGCGTAAAAACCAGTCTCCCTTCTGTGACGTGGTAGACACCCAAACTTTACGCTCCACACGTAAAAATCAGTCTTCCGTCTGTGACGTGGTAGACACACAAGATTTACGCTCCATGCCTAAAGGAAAATCTCCCGTCTATGACGTGGCAGATACTCATGTTTTACGCTCTACACGTAAAGGTAAATCTCCTGTCGGTGACAGAGTAGATAAAATTCATAATGATGCCTCTGCATCTAAAATGAATTTACCTACATGCATACAGCGTAAAAACATGAATTCTTTTGTTGGTAAAACTTCAGTTTTTTACCAACAACCTTCTTACACTGCTTTACGCAAGGTACAAAACCTTCAAATTACGCGTAATACTGATGGAGTCCTTTGTGCACAAAAATCTCAGGATTTATGCATGCAACTCCAAGCACGTAAAAACACTCAGTTTGGTTCTGCTAATGCAGCCAATAATCTTCTTTATACACAAGGGACTAAACGATTCTCTGTCCCAAATATAATAAAGAAGACTACTTCTTCCACTCCTTCTGATTTACGCGAGTTGCTTGTACAAAAGCTTAAAGACAGAAAATCTCCTATGACACTCTCCAAAGAAAATCATCATTGTAAGTGTCACCAGATAGTAATCAAATGTTGCTGTTCGGCTTCTAAACGATCACTTTTCGACCGGTTAGGCTATAATATGCCTCAGCAACCAGTTGATGACCAAGAACAAGAGTTGTCATTTGCGTCAGTCAACATGGCATCTCATACCAATAGAGGACGACGTCCAAGACGTAATTCGTCCCAGACTCCTGGTCAACAACAGTTCAATCGACTTCTTGATAATTTCGAAGGAGTATATCAGAATACCCGTTTGAGAAGTCAAAGACAGTTGTAAACTTCAGATTCAGAGGCTGGGGGTACCCAGTCTTTGGAGTCTAAAACTGATAGTGTTGATTCATACCTCTATACTAATCCCTCTGTACGTTCAAGAGAGGTTGAATCCAATGCTATCGGGGATGAACCGGAGACATCAACTGCTAATACAGAACAACGTCTCACTGCAGTTGAGCAGTCGCTGAAGGACATGCTTACTATGATGCAAAGTATGCATCAAATAATAATGACTCAGCAAACTGCTCAACCAGCAGTGATAACTCTGGTACAGGTAGCAGCACAAACTCAAGATAGTCAAGGGATTGATATACCCTTGAATAATCTTAGTCAGGAGCCTGCTATAAATCAAAATTCTGCATCTCCAGATCCTATCATTCCAGAAGATGTACCATCTCCGGTGGGGGTCACGGTACATCCAACAAGTATTCAATCGAATGTGCTTCCTCAAACCAGTAAAGCTATTCAAGCAGTGCGAGAGCTAAAAGCACAGTTTGAAGTTCTGAAGCATAAGGATCAACTTCAGAGGTTAGGGATTAAGCAACCCTACCCTCCTCATTGGAACGATGTGCCCTTTCCTCCAAAGTTCAAGCCACAATCCATGGTGTTATTTGATAGAAAGGCATCTCCTAGTCAATATATCAATTACTTTGATATTATGACTGTACATTTGCAGAAGAATGATGCTCTTCTTATCCGAGTTTTCATCGGGTGCTTGACGGGTTCAGCTTACGACTGGTATCGTAGTCTACCTGACAATTGCATTTCATCTTTTGACGAATTTAAAGCAATGTTTCTCTCCCGTTTCTATGAGGGAGGAATGGATATGAATATGTCCTCCCTAACAGAAATCAAGCGAAAGAAGAAAGAAGATATTCAGACATTTATCGAACGTTTTCGACAAGCAACTTTGAAGATGCCTCCGGTATGCCAAATTCAGCATTGATCGATACATGCAAGATGAATCTGCAACCATCCATTGCTGTCTTTACGGGCTCTCAATTCACAGATTGGGCCTCGTTTATCATAGCAGCAGTTTCAGCCGAGACCAATGGTAGTTTGGCTCGTGAACATGGGATGATATTCGCTTCAGAAGACAAAGGGAAGAAAAACTCTTTAAATAATAATTCCGACAATCGTAATGGAAAAGAAAAAGAAACCTTAGTGGTTAATCTTTCAAAACCCAAAACGACGCCGAATAATCAGGAGTCTTCCAAGTCAAAAGAAGAATATTCTTTTGATGACAGTGATATCCCAGGAATATTCCAATGTCTGGTAAAGAGTGGCAAACTCCAGATTTCAGAGCCGAAAAGACCTAATAAAGTGAATCTGACCGACAATCCCAAGTATTGTATCTATCACAGATACATAAATCATCCTACCAAGGCTTGCTATATCTTGAAAAAAAAATCCAGGAGCTGATAAATGCCAATGCTATCGCTTTAACCAACGATGAGCATACGGTCACAACCAATATGATTTCTCTTCAATTTGGAGGTTTTTCTCCACAACAAGTCCCAGATGGAATTGTCCCAATTCTAAAGGTGATGATGAAGATTGTGAATATCCCGCTTGCCAGAGAGCAAAATGAAGGACTTTTGCCTCTTACATTAAAAAATGGTGAAATTATGTGGGTACACCCTGATTTAGTGCCTGAAATGGAGAATGAAGGTAAAACTTCAAAATCCAAGAAAGGTAAAAAAGTCAAAACCTGCAACATGATTTCTTATATTTTAACCCCAGACTATGATGATTTGGATCATTTATGGGGTGGCATTTCTTTGGAGGATAGACTGAGGGGTTTGAATATTTGCCTTCCAAGTTTGCTCCTCCTACCAAACTCAAGCTTACTTATCGGCAATGGTTAGCGATGAATAGTGTCCCCTTATATAGGGCACAACAGGTCTTTGCTGCTTATGAGAAAGCTCCTACAGGAATATTTCCTTCTATCCCGAGTACTCCTCCTTCTCCTATGGCTACAAAGGTTTCTATTCCTCCTTCTATAGAAGTCTCTATGCCTCCTTCTCCTGTGGTTACAGAGGTTTCTGTCCCTTCTTCCTCTGTTAAACCATCTATTGAAAGTCCGCTACCCATTTACTTGTACAGTCAATAATCGGTCCATCTCATGAAAAGGATGGGCTATGACATTCAAAAGGCGGAAGGTTTGAACTATGATAAAGGAATGCGACTTCCTTTACAAATTCAAAGTAAAAAATCCACTGTGGGATTGGATTTTGAAGTCCCTCATAAAAATCCTTGCAAAAAGAAGACTAAGGAAAAGAAGACTAAATCCTGCAATATGGTACTTCATTCTCCAGAGTCCGAAGAAAAAACCTTTGCTGGTACGAGATCTGAAAAAGAGTACCACAAAGATTATGAGGGATCTTCCAAAGAAGCGGAAGACGTTGTTGAAACAGTTCCAGCTCAACCATCTCATGTTCCTGCTAAACCGTCTGTGGTTGAGAAAGGGAAACAGAAAGCAGTTCGTTTCGACGTCCCATTGAAATCTGTTTCAAATCAAGGGGTGGTATTGAAGCCTTACAAATTTGATATTCTATCCCAGTTAGCTAATACTCCGGCTAGACTCTCTATCTTCGAGCTGCTTCATCTTTCTAAAGAAAGCCGAGAAACTCTGAGTGAAGCTTTGCTACAAGCAGACTCATGCTTAGCTCAACTTAAGAGTCCTGACAATATACCAGTGTCATGTCCACAATGTCATAGTGTGATGGAAGCAATTCCTAATATTACCTTCAGACAAGAAGATATGTTGCTGAAGCATAACAAGCATGACAGACCTCTGTGCTACACTGGTATATTGAATCTACAGAAATTGACAGGATTTACATCGATCATGGATTTTCAATTAGCATAATTCTTTAAAGTATGCTATGACCTTTAAGCATCCCTACTAGTGATTTGACTTACACTAGTACCACAATAGTTGGTTTCAACTCTGGAAAGAGTAAACCACTGGGAAGATTCGTCTAAAAATTCAAATTGGTGATCTTCGAACTATGGCAACTTTTTATGTTATCAACTCAGATGTATCTTACAACATCCTCCTTGGAAGACCGTGGATACATGAGCATAACATTGTGCCTTCAACTCTCCAGTAATCCTTCAAGTACGTGGATTCTCAAGGGGTTGTGAAGACCGAATTTGCAGATATCAATCCTTTTAAGGGCGTTGAAGCATATTTCTCTGATTCAATACTCTACAAGCAGGAGCATGTTAAGGAGATATCGGAAATGGCCGAAGATCGATCACCTGCCGAAGATCAATCTGTCAATGAAGATCCTCCGGAAGAGCAACCTTTGAAGATTAAAGTCAAAGGCCGAATCCAACCCCAACCTGTCAATGATCAACCTTTGGTGATCAAGGTTAAAGGAAGAATTTGGGCTTCATCTGAAGAATCAGTGAGTATTCCAGCAAAGAGCCAAGTTCAACCTCCTATGATCAAGGTCAAGGGATGTACTTCTCGCACGAATGATCCAGAACCACCACTGATCATCAACCTTGGCAAGTCTACGCAGAAGACGGATGATGGTCCGTTAATGATCAATCCAAAGAGTAGTAACTTATAAATGATGTAAATATTGATCATTCTGTACTTTCTATTATCAATGAAGATTTCCTTTTGGAGTATATGGCTGTCAAATTTATTGAAAGAATGACTTTATCTTCTGATGATCAAAGTCATCAATATAAAAATGACATAAATACAGAGGAAACCTTATACATTGACCATAAGGAAAATTCCTTTCCTCCTCATGTCGATGTTGGACCTTATGCTCAAAGATTTCTAATATCTTCTCTTTATCTTCTTCCTGTAGCCGCTTCATCACAAGCTTGTGTAACTTATAGACGTCATGAAGAATCTTATTTCGTGATTCCGTCTAATAAGAAAAACAAGCACCAAATTGTGTTTGGTCTGGCTAGAAATATCCCTGTTATTCAGACAGATGATCTTAGAGATAAAGATAAAGGAAGAATCGGAATTGACAAATATAGTCAACAATCTCTTAAGATTATCCAGAATATGGGATATGATTTGAAGACTATGCAAGGTCTCAACCAAGGCAATGGTAGACGGTTACCGCTATGTGGTGATCCATTTTACCAGAAAACTCGACATAGGTTGGGATACGATCCGTCCCACATGTTTAATAAAGATATACAAGAAGAATTTTCTTCTAGTTCTTCACAATCCTCAGATTCGGAAGAAATCCAATTCGTCGAATCGGATACATCCCACATATACAAGGAAAATATAGAAGAAGAATGTTCTTCCAGTTTTTTACAATCCTCATATTCTGAGGGAGGCTATTATGATGAATCTGAGTGTATATTCTTAGTTAACATGGTTCAAACTGATGGTGAATCAGAACCATTTGAGAATGACCCTTGGGCACAACAAATGGACACTCAATGGGAGCTTCGTTTTGAACAACGACAGCCACCTACAGAGGATGAAATTGTCCAGATTGACGTCGGAGACGGAACTACATCCAAGCCGATATTCATCAGTAAAATCTTTCTGAAGATGAAAAGGAAGAGTTGATACAGCTGATTAAAGAATATATCGATATCTTCGCATAGAGTTATGAGGATATGCTGGGTTTAGATCCTAAAGTAGCTACTCATAAACTCAATATTCTTCCTAATGCCAAGCCTGTAAAACAACAACAGTGACATTTTCGACCAGATATGATGGACGCAATTGAAATAGAAGTCAAAAAGCTGATCACATGTGGCTTTATTCGTGAAGAACAACATCCAGATTGGGTTGCTAACATTGTTCCTGTTATGAAAAAGAATGGAAAAGTCCGAGTTTGCATAAATTTTTGAGATTTAATGCAGCTTGTCCAAAAGACGAATTTCCACTTCTGATTATCGATGTCATGATAGACAACACATGTGGTTTTGAACGCATGTCTTTCATGGATGGATTTTCAGGATACAATCAAATTAAGATGCATCCAGGAGACGAAAAGCATACCGCTTTTCGTACACCCCTTGGAGTCTACTGCTATTCGGTTATGCCGTTTGGACTAAAAAATGCCGATGCTACGTATCAACGGGCCATGAACAGCATCTTTTAAGAACATTTACGGAAAATAGTTGAATGTTATGTAGATGATATTGCTGTCAAAAGTCGATCAAAAGATGATCATATTCAAGACTTAATGACGGTATTTGAGTTGATGTGCCAACATCAACTGAAGATGAATCCTACTAAGTCTTTCTTAGGGGTTTCCAGTGGCAAGTTTTTGGGATTTTTATCACTTCTCAAGGTATCCATGTTGATCATAACAAAATCAAAGCGATTCTTGAAATGCATCCTCCATATAATCTAAAAGAACTTCATGGTTTCCAAGGTCGTATTGCTTATATCAGGAGATTTATATCCAATCTTTCTCGAAGATGTCAACCTTTCTTCCGTCTATTAAAGAAAGGTGTATCGTTTGTCTGGGATGAAGCATGTCAGAAAGCCTTCAATGATATCAAACAATACCTTACAAATCCACCTGTTTTGGTACCCCCAGTGGTGGGAAGACCATTTTTGCTATATGTTCGAGCCTTAGATCATTTTCTTGGTGCTCTTCTTACACAGAAAAGTGATATGGGACATGAACAGGCAATTTATTAGCTTAGCCGAATGATGGTCGGAGCAGAACACAGGTACACTCCTGCGGAAAAAGAATGTCTGGCCTTTGTTTTTGCTATTCAAAAGACACGACATTATGTTTCAGGACAGACTATTCATGTCATCTCCAGAATAAATCCTATTCGGATATTGATGAGAAAATCGAGCATTCTTAACTCCAGATTAGCTACCTGGGCGATGTTGCTCACTCCTTATGATATGGTCTATGTACCTCAAAAATCAGTGAAGGGCCAAGCATTAGCTGATTTCTTAGCAGCTCACCCTATACCTGAAACATCGAAGCTATATAAGGACATTCCAGATGAAGTTGTGGATTGCAACATGACTTTGAAGGATGACATTTGGCAACTATATTTTGATGGAGCATCACGGGTTGGACCTAAAGGCAATATTGTCTCTGGAGTAGGCATCGTCCTAGTCTCTCCTAACAAAATGGTCATATACGGTGCTTATTCTCTTAATGAGCCATGCTCCAACAATGTAGCAAATATAATGCTTTGCTGATTGGTCTCCAAGTAGCAAAACAATTGGACATCGAGTTCCTAGAAGCTTATGGAGATTCTCAACTGATTGTTAATCAGGTCAGAGGGACATATAAAGTCAGAAATCCTGACCTCATTCCTTATCATCAAGTGGTAATCGAATTGGTCCTTTCATTCAAAGGATTCTTCATCAAATTCGTACCACGTTCTCAGAACGTGGAAGCTGATGCTCTTGCTAGTTTAGCTGCAGACTTGGCTATTCCAATTAGAAGACAAAATACCATCACTTTATTGGATAGGGACTTATTCTGTGTAAAGAATAACTTGCATATTGAACAGAGTTATACTATAGAATCAAGTTCTCAACAAAGGGATTGGGGAAGTCCATTCATTGATTATGCGGTTCATGGGATTTTACCTGAAGATCCAAAAGAAGTTGCATCAATCAAGAGACGATCATTTCGATTCTACTATGATTCTTCCTTACATATGTTATATCGTCGGTCATTTGACGGACTTTTGCTACGTTGTCTCTCTGAAAATAAAGCTAAGCAAACGCTTCATGAAGCTCATGATGGTGTCTGCGGTGCTCATTAACCTGGTCCGAAATTACAGGACCACATTCGAAGAATGGGGTATTATTGGCCTTCCATGATAACGGATGCTGTGGATTATGCCAGACGGTGTAAAGCATGTCAGATTCATGCTAATTTTATTCACCAACCATCTGAATTCTTACATCCTACAGCAGCTTCTTGGCCCTTCGAAGCTTAGGGCATGGATATTATTGGTCCGATTAACCCTTCTTCTGTCACGGGATATCGGTTTATACTGGCTATAATCGATTACTTTTCTAAATGGGCGGAAGCGGTTCCCCTTGTTGAAGTGAAAACATCTAATGTGGTTAGCTTCATTAAACACCATGTTATTTATCGTTTTGGGATTCTCCGACGGATAATTTATGATAATGGACCACAATTTGCCAGTCAAGCATTTTATCGATTCTGTGACAAGAATCGGATCCAAAATCTGGCGTCGATGGCCTATAATCCAGCTGCTAATGGTTTATCTGAAGCTTTCAATAAGATAATCATTAAACTTCTCAAAAAGTTTGTCTCTTCTAACAAACGTGATGGAACGAAAAACTTGGAGAATATTTATGGGCTTATCGAACAACAGTCCGAACTCCTACTGGTTTTACACCATTTTTACTGGTTTATAGATGTGAGGCTGTACTTCCGCTGGAAATCCAGATTCCATCTCTTAGAATAGCCATTGCTAATGAGCTAACTACAGAGAATAATGATCGGTTGAGACTTCAAGAACTTGAAGGATTGGACGAAAAGCGTCTTCAAGCGCAACAGCACATTGAGCTATATCAAGCTCGCATATCTCGAACTTTCAACCGTAAAGTTAAAAAGATGGTATTCAAAGTCGGTGAGCTAGTTCTAGCTGTTCGAAGACCGATGGTGATGACTCATAAGAGTAAAGGGAAATTCTAAGAAAAATAGGAAGGTCCCTATGTAGTCGAGTCGGTATTCTCCAATGGTGCCTATAGGTTGTCTAAACCTAATGGAGATTTACTTATGATGCCGATCAATGGCAAATTTTTGAAGAAATATTATGTTTGAATTTCTTCTTTATTCTCCAGCTACCAATGTTTTGTTAAGCTGATTACTTGTCTCCTAAAAGAGAATTTTTGATCTTCTGTCTTACCAGTTAATTAAAAAAAGAGATTTATTATTTATCATGTTCTTATGACCTCTGAATAAATATTGAATCTACTTCTTTTCCTATCTATCATGTCTATTTGGCCTCTGAATAGATATTAATCTATTTTTCTTTGAGTTGTTACGATCTGTCACGTTTATATTACCTCTGATAGTATCGTATACTCTAAACAGAAAATGAGATTCATTATCTATCATATCCACATTACCTCTGGATTGATATAATTTATTGAGTTTAGAAAACTTGTCATGTCCATATTACCTCTGATGAGTATTATTCTATCTCATACCTATTGTTTAATTTCAAAATAAATAATAGGGTCCCAAACCAAATATTTTATTCATTTCTTGTAAAATATTACAGAATGAAAAAGATTGAAGATTACAAAAAAAAATTTATTCGCCTAAGGCGGAGCAGAGACATCTTTAAGAAGTTTTTGTAGCTCTGCTAGACGTTTTTCACGAGAGCTCAATACATTATTAATAGCTACGTAGCATCGAGCTTCAGGAGTACAGATGTGAGAAAGTCCAAAAAAGTGACTATCATCTTGTCCTTGGCTTCGTCAAGGGTTTTGATGGTAGCCTCAGCTCCGAAGACTTGTTCCTCTAAAATTGAGCTCTGAGTTAGCTGCTGGTCCCGAGCTGTGATCATCTGCTCCCTCTCTGTCTTTAAGCGAGCCAGCTCAGCCTCGACTTCGCGAATTTTATCATTTTGTTGATGAATTCTTATATTCGAAGCTTCATAGGCCTCTTTCTGAATCTCCAGCTGAGGCTTAGCTTCAGCCAAAAAATCTTTTTCTTTAGCTACCTTGATGCTGTACTCATGGAGGGCCTTATTAAAAGTCGTTTCCCGAGCGAGGTATTCAGCTGATAAAGCGTCATACTCCTCTTGGATGAGACTTTCAGTGGTTTCACTTGACAGCTTTAGATATTCTTTGATGGGCTGTTCAAGTTCCTCCACGACTTTCTCCAATGTCGTTGCTCTCGCTGCATCATTGAACATGGCGACATTTCTGATAGTAAGAGAAATCGCCGCCTTCAGACTTTCATAACTAAGGCCCTTATTCAGGACCATTTTGATTAGAGCCGCCAGAGATTTATAAAAAGTATCTGTATGAATCTCAACTAAGAGATTCATTTCTGTACTTGAGCTCGGCGTTGCAGCAATGTCTACCAGATCTCTTCTCTGAAGACTAGGAGCAGATGTTGTTGCCTTGATAGTAGGCTGAGATGAAGCCATTATTGTCGTTGCTACTATGGCCAACTGATCCCCAGGAGCTTCAGGGACGGTATCTTCAGTATTTGTTACTCCAGCCGGTTCTGAAGTCGAAACTACTTGAGTTTCGGTGGCGGTAATTGGTGCGGGTGGAATGGTAGTTATGGCAGCTGACTCTGGTTCGGGCATTGTCTCTTCAAGAACTAGTACTGAATCAGTAGCAATAGCAGAGGATGCTATTACAACTTTCCCAGCTTCAGTTGATGATTCGACTATGTCTTCATCACCTTCTTCGGTTACCAGCTCTATAGGATCTTCAAGTATCTTAGTTGTAGCGAGTCCTTCTACAACTGATTCTTCGTTGAAGTCTAATTCTTCCTCAGCAGCCACTTCATCATCTACAGTAGGTTCTACTGTAGTTTGTTCTTTATCTCCGCCCTCAACAGGAAGAGACAATTCTAGCTGAGCCTGCACCTCTGACTCTTGCTATACCTCCATAGATTGAGGATATTCTTCTTGAGCATCTTCTTCTGAAGAAGAAGACTCCTCTTCCTCAGACTCTGCGTTTTCCTTATAAATGTCTTCTTGAATAGGAGGAGGAGTCACAAGCTTTGATGTGATGATAACACCTACAAAAAATTAAACAAAATAAGTTAATATACAAAATATCATAATTTTGTATAGATTTTGTATAATTTAAATTTACCTGGAGTAGGTGTAGGACGTGCCAAGTACGTGTCATAGTCCCTATCCCAGTCATCATCGTCAAAATTAATAGCTGGTTCATCTGATGGGATGGGCTCTCGATCAACAGTATGTAGTGGAGCGACATCCTCAACAACTTGTGCCTTTTGTGGCAAAGTCAAATAAAGTGCTGAGCTGGGACGTCCCAGAGATAGGACCGTCACCGCTTCCATTGACGCTGCTGGTTGGAAGGCCGAAGACCCTTCTCCAGGATGAGCGGAAGAAGATACAATATATTGCGGCTCCTCGACTGGAATATCAATCTCTGGGGTAACGGCTCTTGGTCTAGAAGGCGCTTTGGTGGTAACCTTCTTCTTCTTTTCTGGGGTCTTCTTTAGAAGAGTAGCAGCTGCACCTTGTTTTCGTTTTCGGTTCTTGCCAATAATGATAGGTTTCACAGCTTTTTCCCCCATTCCCATTGGGATTACTTCCAGATATGCATCTGGAACAGCAGCATCGTCGGGTACGTCTGATGGTACCCTGACTGGCTCTTCAAGATTCCCCTCCTTGGGCCATCTTAGACTACCTCTCAGGTTGTAGCCATAGGAGAAGGAGCGGATAGAAGCATAAAAGCGAGCATACGTATGAAGTATACGTAGCTCGGTGGTGCTTGTAGCAGTCGATATTCGAAATTTGGCACCGGTACAGGCAGTGCTAAAATATCTCCTGCCTCTTGCACCATCAATCAGTTTCCCATAATGACGGAAACTGGTGGAAGGATTGCCAATATGAAGTTGGTCATATCCGAACAGGCGAGAAAACCGGCTTGGTAGATACGGTTCAAACGCGCAGCCGTCTTCATTTCTGTACATCAGATGGGAAGGTCTGATGCACTGTAGCCATCTGAAAACTGGAGCTGACAATAAATTCCTTCCTTCAACTTCATCTTCAAATTGTACGCCGAAGCAGTCGGCTGGAACTGGTGGCCGGGTACAGAAAAAGTTCTAACCATAAGAATAATTCAATATTGCTCTGGTATCTGTCGCTGTCGTGGCAGTCCATGTGGCTTTGCTGAACTTCTGGAGGAAGACCTCCGCATCATCTCCAGGGCCTAGTGGCAACAAATTGCAGTTGTGATGCAATAGCCAGCCCATAAGGTAAGTGTAGGGCATTTCTACCCTAGGGAATACGTTCCGGTGAGGAGCATTGTTGATCAGTTCCTCACCAAAAGTCCTCAAACCTACGTTTATTCGGCACACCATTGCCGATAGCAGGTTGATTCTAACTTTAAACACCAAACGTACCGCTGGCCGTAGCACGTTTCGGTGGATTCTATCAACTGTACCAGTCCCCGGTACAACCCATCTCCTCAACCACAGAGAAAGAAAGCCTGCCAGCAAGGCTTTCTTGGAGATCTTTTGGCTGCCATATCTGAGGAAACTCATGGCTTCGGTTCCTGCAGAGAACTCTCCAGTTTTGGTGGACAAATATTTGTTCGAGAATTTATAGCCAGCCATCATATACCGTACTTTATCAGCAGGGATTGTTGAACCAGTGTTGATGATTGGAGCCTTGTTCTCCTGAAATCTTTTTTTTATCATCTTTGGATATCTTATCCTTGTGGTAAAAAAGATATGTTGTCCACTTGTTGATGTACGCCAAATGAGATCTACTTTCATGCATAGTAGTACAAATCATGTAATGGCACATCAACTCTTCATATATCTCAACCAATTGAGGATTTTTCTCTCTTATTTCTGCTAGTTCCCGGTTGGAGGGAACATACTCTTCATATGGGGCTTCCCCCATTGGCAGCTTTGAGATGAATTGTATCTCGTGGAGTGCGAGACCTATTTCACCTTTTGGGGTCGCAAAAGTTCCTGTTGAACTGATATATATCTCCATCAGAGCCATGAACAAATTATTGTTCGGTGGTATACCCTGACTGGTGGAGGCCACTGCTTCATACAGGCCGATGTCTTTTAGCTCCGTCTGGAAGTTCCTCATAATCCAAACACTAATCTGAATCCAGTTCTGGTTAAATGGAGTTAGCCACCCTTGTAGCCTGGGGTTGGCCTGAGGATATAATACTGCAGCCCTTATGAACTTATTAATGAACATTTGGGTCTGTACTGGCTGAATAAGAGCAGAATCCTTACTCGGAGTGAATCCTGGCAAGAGATCGGAGAAGGGGACAACACCACTACTGGGAGTACTGGTGTGGTAGCCCATGTCATTTGCTCTCTTTCTCTTAAAAATGATCCTAACTGGCCTACCATGACTGCTGGGAGTCAGGTTCCATAGCGTCTTTCGGGGATGGGTGGCATGGATAAAAGCAGACAAGGGATAATCTATATCCATGTCAGGGAGGTACATTGCTCTATCTCCAGACTTGAACACCCAAGCCTCCTTCTTGGGGTATGTTTGTGATTTGAAGTCTATCGCATCCCCGAATAAGAAAGCTGGATTTGCAAATTGTTGGCCATCCAGCGATGTCAACACTTCCCCATTTATCATGGACAGCAGCATTCTGTCCCCTTGAGCAGCTATCAGCTGTGCTCTCTCTTCAGGATATTCCGGATTCGACTGGGAAAACTCCACGTGGGACAGGTTCTCCAAATAATTTGAGCCCACCATACCAGCTGATGAGCCAAATATTTATGCAAGTGGGTGAATTTGCAAATCCACTGCCAAAAGAAAAAGAAAAATCAAGTTAGTGGAAATATAATTTAAAATTTTTTGCAGATAATTTGGTCTGAGTTTTACGCATAAAGACAAAAGACTCTGACTATGCAAACTTTACGCTTATTAAAGTTGATAAAAACTTTTAAAGTGTAAAAGTTCTTTGTTTTACACAAAGTCTTTTCACTTGTGAATTTTACGCTGGCACATGTTGATGTGAGCGTATTGAGAACTTTACGCTAGCATGTGTTGACATGAGCGTATTTTTAATTTTTTACGCTGGCATGTGTTGACATGAGCATATTTTAATTTTTACGCTGGCACGTGTTGACGTGAGCGTATTCTAATTTTTATGCTAGCATGTGTTGACATGAGCGTATCTTAAATTTTACGCTGACACGTGTTAACGTGAGCGTATTTTAATTTTTAGCTGGCATGTGTTGACATGAGCATATTTTAATTTTTACGCTAGCATGTGTTGACATGAGCGTATTCTAATTTTTACGCTGGCACATATTGATGTGAGCGTATTTTGAAATTTATGCTGGCATGTATAAACGTGGGCGTATGTTCTTAATTTTACGCTAACACGTATAACGTGGGCGTATTTAATTATCTCAGTTTCTACGCTGACACGCATAACATGGGCGTGAAGTGAAAAGCTTGGGTCTTCTTCTCCGATGAACTCGTGGCCGAAGTTCACTACTTTACCCTTCATTGCCGGAGCCACGGCGGGGTTGCTCTGTTGGGGCATCGTTGATGATGGTACGAGGGTTTTTTGCGCGATCGGCCGACGATGAATCAGCAGCGGGCCTCTTGCCCTTGCCGACGGCGATCTTGCTCTTGGGGGCCATCGGATCAAAACGAGAGTATGAAGGAAGAATAAGAGAATAGAGAGATTGAAAATTCGAAAGAGTAAAGTTCTCTCTATGCTCGAAAAACTCTATTTATAGAGGATTTTGAAATCGGTTCAAATTCTCGGATTTTACGCTGACGGTTGGATACTCCAAACTTTACGCGGATGACCGTTGGGTATCCCGAATTCTACGCAGACTGTTGAAATCCCCAAATTTACCCTCCTGTTCAAAGTATTTCAAATTTTGAAAATAATTTGAAAACTTTGAAGGGGGTCTTGTAGGAGCGTAAAAAAATACTTCAGAGACCAAGTCAAAGAAGTTGAGAACTTTACGCAATTCAAACTAAGTCAAACTCAGACTCTACGCGAGCTACTCTCTACGCAAGCTATTCTCTAAGCGAGAAGCTTTTACGCGAGAGTTATCCTCCACTTTTACGCGTGGACGACAGACTGTCAGGATGCATTTAATGCGAGTGATTTGATCTGACAGAATGATTTTCTGACAACAGTACACAGAAGCCGAGGAGATCTTTTCACCAAGCCCAGCACTTGTCCTTTGGTGTGCAGATGGGCTACTTTACGCCCAGAATACAGCTTCTTTTACGCACGAAGGCTATTTGAGCTTTTTACGCTTAAGGCTTTTTGTGGGCGTAAAGTTTATTTGAGCTAATTTTACGCTCAAGGCTACTTTTCAGCCACTTTACGCGGGAAGTCTATTCTGAGCTTATTTTTACGCCCAGTCTACTACTTTACGTAGGAAGTATATTTTGGGTAATTTTTACGTCCGAGCTTTCCTGGCTACATGAGAACGTGGTTTGCTTACGTGGCTTTCATGCCACACTTATCGAGGAACGTGTGTACGTACTCTCCCTATTTTGTTGAAGTAGTGGGACACGTGTCACCGTGCGTAGAGATCAAAACTCTACATGGGACACGTGTCAACGTGCGTAGAGGATGATTTACATCGTGGGTGACAGTTACTCGCGTAGAGACCCGATTTTGTTGCTTTTTACACACAAAGGGTCAAGTCTATAAATAGACTTATTTTAATACAGACATCATCAAGAAATCAATAGAGATACAGGAGAGGAGATTCTGAGAAAACTCATACTTTCAGAGTGATATTCCCATAAGCATTTCTTCAACTTTTTCTCAAGAACAGGGTGAAGCAAAGCAAGAAAGCGTTCGACTGTGCCATCAGTGCCGTTGCTCGATACCTTTCCGGTGACTTAGTTCTTCCGATTGTTCATCTTCTTGAAGCAGTTTTCTTCATCATCATCGTATGGTCCAAGGAACAAAGTGATCGCTCTCAGATCAGACTTCCATAGCAATACTTCCCAGAACATTCGTACTTTTTGCACTTTTTTTAGTTTTCTTTCAAAAGCCAATTTTTAGGCATTTTGTTAAGTAAAACATGGACGAGTTGAAACAATTGTGGCTGTTCGGCGTTCAGACGTATGATATATCGATGGAGCAGAACTTTCAGATGAGAATGATGTTGGTGTGGATCATCAATGATTTTTTTTAGCATACGAAATATTATCTGGGTGGAGTACTCATGGTATTATGTCTTGTCTGATATGTATGGAAAAGAATAAGGCATTCCGCCTTCAGAATGGAGGAAAAGCTTTTTTTTAATTGTCACCGTCAGTTCCTTCCTATGTCGCATCCATGGAGAAGGAATAGGAATTAACTTCTCCTCCGTTGAGATTGACTGGAGATGTTGTTTGGACAGAGGTAAGAGGATTTGCCAACTGTAATTGAAGATACAAGATCGGGCCATCACTTAGAAGGATTCGGACATTGCCATAATTGGATGAAGCGGGGTATCTTTTAGGACTTACCTTATTGGAAGGACAATCTCATAAGACACAATCTTTATATCGTGCATATTGAGAAAAATGTATTCGACAACATCTTCAATACTGTGATGGATATCAAAGAAAAAACGAAAGACAATCCCAAAGCAAGAAAGGACTTGAAAATTATTTGTAGGCGTCCATAGTTGCCTCTAACACGAAGATCCAATGGTAACTGGATCAAGCCCTTAATACCATTTACATTGAGTAGGGATGATAAATTAATAATATGCAATTGTATTACAAAGTTGAGATTTTCTGACGGTTACGTGTCGAATCTGGCAAGATGTGTCAATCTCAACGAACGCAAACTAATAGGGATGAAGATTCATGATTGCCACGTGTTCATGAAGCGTTTACTTCCTATCGCTCTAAGAGAGATGCTGCCTTCTCAAGTATTGGGTCCGCTGGCCGAGTTATCTATATTATTTAGAAATTTGTGTTCAAGTAAGTTGACGGTGCAACATATGTTTGAACTTGAGGAGAAGATTGCATTGACATTGTGCAAGTTAGAAAATGTTTTTCCCTTCGACTTTTTTAATAGTATGGAACATTTGTCGATTCATCTTGCATACGAAGCACGTATCGGTGCTCCCGTCCATTATCGATAATATATCCATTTGAGAGGTATAAAATAATTAATTATCTAGTACTGATAGTTATTTTATTCAAACAGTTCTAATATTGAATATATTATTTATAGATATCTACATCACCTGAAGAAGAAGGTTGGCAATAAGGCTCATGTAGAAGCTTCGATATGCGAAGCATTTACTAATGAGGAGGTCTCAAACTTCTGCTCAATCTACTTCGATACTCATGTCAGAACAAACTGGAATAGAGCACCAAAAAATGATGATGGTGAGGTCAATGCACCGAATAGTGGAATCTGTACAATCTTTAATGTTAATGGCAAGCCTACAAGTGCTTCTAAGTTACGGTGGTTGGAAGACGATAAGTTTGAAGCCGCTCATCGGTATATCTGCCTAAATAGTGGTATAGAGGAGATGAAAGATATAGAGAAGTAAGCGACAAAATTTTGCTACATATTCTAATTTTGCTATATACTTGAAAAAGCTCCCTAACTTTTCTCGTTATTATAACAGTACTTTTAGACTGAGATAAAAATGGAGAGACCTAAGGTTGATGATGATGATCTTGCTAGAGAGGTTGACAGAAAATTTTTGTCGTGGTTCCATAATTATGTAAGGATTAAAAATTATTTAACTATTCTAAATTCAATAATTTGTCCAAGCTTTGTCTAAAGACGTTATGATACGTGATGTTTTAGGTTTTTTGTCGTAGCACACAATTGCAAAACGAAAGACTTCGAGCACTAGCTATCGGACCGGATGTAGAGCCCAAAAATCAAGTTGCGCCATGTATCTAGTACTCAGCAATCAAGTTGCGCCCCAAAGATCAAACTGCACCACTAATATGAAGCTCAGAAATCAAACTGTGCTACTGGTCAGGTTGCGCCACACAACAGACTTTGCCTAATCATATTGTACCAAGATCTATGTGGCGTCTGACATTTAATGGTCATCATTACCTGACAATACTGACAACTGACAGCACAGTAAACGAGAAAAATCTCTTTGAATCCATCGAATTGTGCCGCTCGAGGAGATTGGACTGACAGTTGTCTTGCACATCTTATGAGTTGCGCCTAGGCACAATCTAAACAATTTTCTTAGTTGCGTCTAGGCACAATCTGAACGACTTCTTCTTAAAAACTGCCACATGTCTAGGCGCAGTCTAATCAGGCGCAATTCAACTTGTTGACTGAAGCTCGCGCAACCTGATAAAGTTGAGACAATTTTTATTTCCAAAGCAGGATGACGTGGCGCACATGCCACTAATCTCTCAAGATGTGTCTACTGTCCTGTACACGACCACGCGCATCTTAATCATATGATGCCACGCGTCTAAATACAGTTAGTACACGATTGATTACCTGAACAAAAATTAGCGCAACATGAGGTTGGCGCAACCCAATGTGGCGCAATCCAGCCTCGCGTACATCAGAATAACTGCTAAAATAGTTATTTCCAGAACTCTATAAATAGAGTTTCTAATCTTTGTTAGAGCATCACAGAGAGATCAAGAACTCTTGCAAAATTGCTGCTGCATTCTCAAAAGGCTCTAGTCTTCAAGTTCACATAGTCCAAGGGATAAAGTGATCGTCTTCTGATCAGATTCCTACAGTTGTACTTCCATAGAATTCAAATTGTACTCTTGTACTCTTTTCAAAAGTTTGTAATAGAATAACTTTTTGTTTTTGTAAACAAAATCTTGTCGAGCATAAAAATCAAGTTGCGTCATATATCTACTACTCAGCAATCAAGTTGCGCCCCAAAGATCAAGCTGCGCCACTAATATGAAGCTCAGAAATCAAACTGCGCTACTGGTCAGGTTGTGCCACACATCAGACTGCGTCCAATCATATTGCGCCAAAATCTACGTGGCGTCTGATATTTAATGGTCATCATTACCTGACAACACTGACAACTGACAGCACAGTGAACGAGGAAAATCTTTTCGAATCCCTCGAATTGTGCCGCTCGAGGAGATTGGACTGACAGCTATCCTGCACATCTTATGAGTTGCGCCTAGGCACAATCTAAACAATTTTCTTAGTTGCACCTAGGCACAATCTGAACGACATCTTCCTAAAAGCTGCCACATGTCTAGGCACAGTCTAATCTGGCGCAATTCAACTTGTTGACTGAAGCTCGCACAACCTAATAAAGTTGAGACAATTTTCATTTCCAAAGCAGGATGACGTGGCGCACATGCCACTAATCTCTCAAGACGTGTCTACTATCCTGTACACGACCACGCGCATCTCAATCATATGATACCACGCGTCTAAATACAGTTAGTACACGATTGATTACCTGAATGAAAATTGGCGCAACCCAATATGGTGCAATCCAACCTCGCACACATCAGAATAACTGCTAAAATAGTTATTTCCAGAACTCTATAACTAGAGTTTCCAATCATTGTTAAAGCATCACAGAGAGATCAAAAACTCTTGTAAAATTGCTGCTGCATTCTCCAAAGGCTCTAGTCTTCAAGTTCACATAGTCCAAAAGATAAAGTGATTGTCTTCTGATCAGATTTCGATAGTTGTACTTCCCTAGAATTCAAATTGTACTTTTGTGCTCTTTTCAAAAGTTTATAATAGAATAACTTTTTATTTTTGTAAACAAAATGGCGACTCTGCTGGGGAAGACTTTCTCCTCCGACGAGAAGGTGACAACTCAATGTGATATTGCATCGATCGATAAGAAGCAGAAGACTCTGGTTGTTCAAGTCAACCAGACAGCCTAGGAGGATATGATTAACATCAAGACAACAAGCGCACTATGGCAATCGCCAAGAATAGGACTGTGTGGACTCCTAAGTCTCCTACAGTTGTTGTTGCCCAGGCGTAACTTGAGTGCTCAGTAGCCACGGCGCAATCCGCCTCGGTGGCTCAGGCACATCCTGCTTATATTTCCAGGGTGCAACCCATTTATTCTGCTGCGCGTGCGCAGTCCACTCTTTCTGCTGCCCGCGCGCAGTCCACTACTCTCTTTACTGCCAAGGCGTAATCTGTTCAGGTTGTTGTTAAGGTGCAGTCTACCCATGTTGCTGCCAAGGCGCAACTAGTAGTCTATATTACTAGGGTACAACCAGTAGCCCGTAGTGCTATGGCACAACCCAAGCAATCAGTGACTCAGCGCATTTCGCTGCTCTGGCACAACCCAAGGGAACTAGTCTTTTGGTTATTCCCTCTTCCAATTCTCCAGTTCTGAACTTGGAGAAACAATGTTCTAGTGCCAAAACTAGATAGAACAAAGGAAATAGTCCTTTGACATTTCCTCAACTGGCACAACCTGTGCCTAAAGTGGTCCCACAACAGAATAGAGGGGAATGCTTCTTAGCTAACCCTCTACAAAATAAAGGAAAGCACCCTATGGTATTTTCTCAAACTTCCCTGGTCCATGACTCAGAGGAAGATATATCAGATTCTATTCCTTTAAACAGAGGTCTTCGGATCTTTGATATCGGAAAGAATACTGATCAAAGAGGCATCTTACCTACCCCTATGGGGTCTGGTCAAGATCTTTCGACCTTGCAAATTTTAAGATCTAACCAAAGAAAATTGATGGTGTCACAAACAGAGACACCTGGAGCAAAATTTTCTGATCTACGCGCTTATCTCAATAGGCGTCAAACAGTATCAACTTTGGTGAAACGTAAAAATTCTATGCCAAAGGCCAATCTGTATCAGGAGCCAAAGTTTGAAAAGAAAGACCCAATCACTTATGCTAATGAGTTGAGTACATCTTTGTACACTCAGAGAAGTAAACATCTGAAGAATAGGAGACACGTTCCTAACATCATTAAGGAATATGTTCCTCCGACTTCTTCTCGTCCTGTAGTGGTAACTGATCTTCGGGAACGTCTTACACAAAGGCGGGAGATTGCAGGGACGTCTCTTTCACCTCTAAATCACTCTTCAGATTGCCACTGCCTTCATGAAGTCGTCATCAAGTGTTGTTGCCAATCAGCTCGACGATCTGTCTTCGATTATCTGAACTATGCTTCAACTCCTAAACCTATAATAGAAGATGAAGACGAACTATTATATGCTTCTGTTAACATGACTTCTCAAGGCACTGGGGGTGGAAAACGTCCAAGATGTAATGCATCCCGTAATCCCAGTCAGCAATACTTGGATCGGATTCATGCATCCAGTGAAAGGATCTTTCAATACACCAGATCAAGAAATCAAAATTTGAACTAAGGTGTCTTCAATCAAGAAGATCTCTCCATCGCTCATCTAGGAGAGGAATCTTTTTCAGAGTTTGACGCAGATAGTGAAAGTTCTGAACAACTATCTCGTCAACAACAGTAAGAGAGGTGACGGCAAATACCGTTACAGAAGATTAAGATGCCTCTACTTCAACCAGTCAAGAGCAACGATTTGTTGCACTAGAAGACAAATTAAAGACCATGGCTGAGATGGTCACAAGTATGCACACTATAATCATAGCTCAACATACAGTGCTACCGATTGTAAATCCTGCCACAAATCCTGAGCTTATAGCATCTTCTGTACATATTAATTTTAGTCTGGGGGTACCACCTCCTCAGGTTGTTTCTATACCAATTCAAGCTGATCCCAGTCAGTCTGGTGCTGGGGGTGGTAATTACCACAATGTTTCTCCTCCCAACACTTCTAACCAGCCCACCAATTCCCAAACATCAGGGGATGCTAATGAGGCTGTGAAGCTCTTATGCACTCAGTTCGAGGCCTTTAAGCAGAAACATGGCCTACAAAGATTGGGCATAAAGCAACCATATCCTACAGAGTGGAAGGAGGTTCCATTCCCTCCTAAATATAAGCTCTCGACCATTATGTTGTTTGATGGCAATACTTCTCCAAGTCAGTACATTAATCACTTTGAAGTGATGACTGACCAATTACAGCCAAATGATGCTCTCCTTACCAGAGTATTCGTCAGTTGTTTAGCCGGCGCAGCATACGACTGGTATCGTAGTTTGCCTGATGGCTGCATAACTTCTTTTACTGGTTTCAAGCAAATGTTCTTGGAATGGTTTTATGAGGGAGTCAACGACATGACAATGTCGGCCCTCATTAAAATTAAACAAAGGCACAATGAATCTACAGAGAGTTTCATTGAAAGATTCTGCCGAGAGGCACTCAAAATGCCTTTAGGAACTCCATCTGCTGTAACAATAGACACTTGCAAATCAAACTTGTTGCCTATTATCAGTATGTGGACGGGATCTACACAATTTGAAGATTGGCCTTCTTTTCTTGTAAATGCCAAGGCGGCAGAGGTCAGTGCCAAAAAGTTCGAACAGTTAGGAGTTCAGATGACTCATCCTAACCAAAATGAACATTCTACACCCGGTGGTAATAATCGCCAGAATAACTGCAAGGGTAAAGAAACACTGGCCATCAATCTCAAGGGCAAGGAGTCTTTAGCTGTCATTGTCACTCAGACAGCATCTACCCCATCAGTACCACCGCCGAAAATAACTCGTCCAAAAGAAGAATATTCTTTCGATGAAGATGATACTTTGAACATCTTTGATTGCTTGATTAAAAGCAATAAGCTTCAACTGCCAGAAGCAAAACGGCCGGAACAAGTGGGTAATACCGATCACCCTAGATATTGTGTTTATCACAGATTTATAGGGCATCCAACAAGAGCATGTTACGTGCTCAAGGGCAAAATCCAGGAGTTGGTCAACTCTGGAGCAATTACTCTGCAGCAGGACGAGAAGACGGTGACTGCTAATGTGGTTTATCTACAATTTGGTGACTTTCTACGACAACTTGTACAAGATGGTGTTGTCCCCATTCCAAGGACTACTCTCGAGATCGTGAATCTCCCACCTCCTCAAAATGAAGGTCTTGTTCCATTATCAACAGACAGAGAGGAGATTATGTAGATTCACCCAGATTTGGTAGCAGATTTTGAAACTCCTTCATCTTCTAAGCAAAAGAAGCATTCCAAATCTAAATCCAAGAGCTGCAACATGGTATCCTTTGAACCAGTAGCAGAAGAAGAAATTCTAATTGGCACTAGATCTGGAAAACCCTATCTTCGGAAATATCCTAAAAATCAAGATAATCTTGTCTTATCTCCTGATGTTCTTCCTACATCATCTTCTCCTGCTGAGAATATACCATCTACATCCCTGCCGGTAGTGGAACCATCTCCTCCCAAACCGACATCAGCGGACAAGGGAAAACAACCTGTCCGTTTTGACAAAACATTAAATAAGTCCTGATCTCTTGGACTTGAAAAGCCATATAACTTTAACATATTGGCTCAATTAGCCAATACTCCAGCAAGATTGTCAATATTTGAACTCTTACGCCTCTCAAAAGAAACTCGAGAGACGTTAAGTGAAGCTTTAATGCAGGCTGATGCTTGTCTTACTTTTCTCAAGAAACCTGAAAAGGAGCCAGTCAGCTGTGCACATTGTTATAGTACATTTGAACTAATGTCTAATATTACTTTTATACAAGATAACATGTTGTTAGAAGACAATCGTCATGATCGTCCTCTCTACTTTATGGGGTATGTGGACACCATGAAAGTCGATCGTATTTTGATTGATCCAGGGTCTGCTCTTAGTATCATGCCGAAATCTTTGCTAGATGCTTTGAATATCCCAGTGCATAACCTATCTACAACTATCACAACCATTTTTGGGTTCAATCAAGGAAGAAGTGAACCTTTGGGGAAGATACGCCTAAAACTTTAAATTGGCAATCTTCTTACAAAGGTAACTTTCTATGTAATTGACAATCACGGCTCATACAATGCTTTGTTAGGAAGACCATTCCTCCATGAACATAATATTGTACCTTCTACTCTCCACCAATGTTTCAAATATGTAGATGGTAATGGAGAAGTCCAAAAAGAGGTTGCAGATCTAAATCCTTTCAAACGAGTTGAAGCATACTGTAACGATTCTCGCATGTACAGGAAGGAATTTATAAAGGTAGTACTGGCAATGTACACAGACGAAGAACAGAAAGGGATATCAAGTGATACTCTGGTGAACCCGGTCAAAGGACGTACATCCTGTCCTCAGTCTTCCAAACCACTGACTATCTATCTTCCTTCCCATAAGAAGCAACCTATGGATGATAGTCAGGAACAAAGGAAGCTCACCTCTTCTGAGCCGCTTGTAATCGACCTTCGTCGTGAGAAGCCCCCTCCTCCTTCTCGTTCTTCTTCTCCCCCTCTTGTCATCAATTTGACTAAGCCTGCTAAGGCCAAAGTTCCTGATGTAAATGATGGTGTAAAAATCAATAAAGCATCTCCTTTACAGTATATTGATGTCTCTTACTATACACAATATTATTTGGACATGCTAGATAGCTTTAAACCACTTACAATAGAGGTCGTATCATCTCTACGAAATGTAGCATCACTAGATTCAATATAAGAGTCATACTTCTTAGTACCGTCTCGAAAGAAAGATGAAAGGCCTATATTCTTCAATAAAAGAGAGGAACAAAAATCATGATCTATAATGATAATAGAGATGATTCAGGAATGCTGCAATTACGTCGCTATAGTCCACAATCCAAAGCCATCATCCGTAAAATGGGCTATGATTTCAGAATAGGCCTCAACAACGGTAAAGGGAGAAAAACTCCTCTTCGAATTGCTGTTCCAAAAGGAAAATCACAATAATACCATGGTAAAACGAAGCGGGGACTAGGCTATACTTCACCACTTCCAACTCTAGAACCTTCTGAATCTGATGAAGAAGAACGATCTAACTCTTCTGATTCTATTTCATGGGATTCTGATACCAGCATTGGTCATGTTCATAGGGTGATAGTATCTTCTAACATGGTGTCTACCGAATTCTCGAAAGATGACAAAGATGACATTGAAGAAGATCCTGAAGTGGACCCTTGGGCACAAAGGATGGACAATCAGTGGAAACTTCGTTTTGAACAACGAGAACCACCTATTGAGGATCAACTAGTCCAAATCGATATTGGAGAAAAGGGCGTATCACAACCGATCTTCATTAGCAAAAATATCTCAGAAGATGATAAACAAGAATTAATTCACCTTATTCGTGAATATATTGATGTATTTGCCTGGAGTTATGAAGATAGGCCAGGATTATATTTTCAAGTTGCAACTCACAAACTTAATATTTTGTCGAATGCTAAGCCGGTCAAACAACAACAATGGCGATTCAAGCCTAAAATGATGTATACAATTGATGATGAAGTCAAAAAGCTTATAGCTTGCGATTTTATCAGAGAAGAACAGCATCACAGCATCCTGACTGGGTAGCCAACGTTGTACCAGTTCTAAAAAAGACCGAAATGGTTCGAGTTTGCATAGACTTTCGGGATCTCAATGATGCTTGCCCTAAAGATGAATTCCCTCTCCCAATTACTGATGTCATGATCGACAACACATGTGGATTCGAACGAATTTCTTTCATGGATGGGTTTTCTGGATATAATCAAATCCGGATGAATCCTGAAGATGAAAAACATACTTCGTTTCGTACTCCTCGTGGAGTGTACTGTTATACAGTTATGCCGTTTGGTCTTAAGAATGCAGGTGCAACTTACCAGCGGGCTATAAGTGCTATCTTTCGAGATCATCTGCGAAAGACTTTCGAATGCTATGTTGACGATATTGCTGTCAAAAGTCGTCTAAAAGAAGATCATATTCAAGATTTAAGGACTATCTTCAATCTAATGCGCCAGCATCAACTCAAAATTAACTCCACCAAGTCTTTCTTGGGTATCTCTAGTGGCAAATTTCTCAGCTTCGTCATTACCTCTAAGGGTATACACGTTGATCCCGAGAAGATCAAAGCCATTCAAGAGATGCGTCCTCCACACAACCTAAAAGAGCTACGAAGATTCCAAGGTCGACTTGCGTACATCAGGCGGTTCATTTCAAATTTATCTGGACGTTACAGACCATTTATTCAGTTAATGAAGAAAGGTGTATCTTTCGTTTGGACGGAAGAATGTCAACGAGCATTTAATGACATAAAGCGGTATTTGATGAGTCCATCGGTTCTTGTACCACCGATCTCAGGGATACCTTTCTTAATGTATGTCCGGGCAATGGACCATTCATTAGAAGCTTTGCTAGCTCAGAAGAACAAGGAAGGTCATGAACAAGCCATCTACTATCTTAGCCAAAAGATGATTGGAGCTGAACATCGTTATAGTCCGGTGGAGAATGAATGTTTAGCCTTAATATTTGTTGTTCAGAAGACGATATATTACATCATAGGCCAAACTATTCATGTCATATCCCGAGTCAATCCTCTTCGGGTCTTAATAAAAAAGCCAAGTACACTCAATTCCAGGCTTGCCACATGGGCCATATTATTAGCACAATATGATATGGTTTATGTTCCTCAAAAGTCTGTGAAAGGTCAGGCACATGCTGACTTCTTAGCAGCTTATCCTGTCCCGAAAACATCTAAACTCTATGACGAGATTCCAGAAGAAACATTGGAATCAAATATGATCTCAGAAGAGTTTTCTACTTGGCGGTTGTTCTTTGATGGAGATTCTAGAATTAGACCTAGAGGTACTCTTGTTGCTGGAGTGGGAATTGTTCTCGTTTCACCAGATGGATTAGCTATTCAAAGGGCTTATTCTTTAGACGAATCATGCTCTAACAATGTGGCAGAATACAATACCTTACTCATTGGGCTCCAATTGGCCAAACAATTGGGTATTGATTAACATGAGGTATATAGTGATTCTAAACTGATTATTAATCAGGTTAGAGGCATATATGAATTTCGACATCAAGATCTGGTACCATACCATGAAGCAGCAATCAGAATAGCTTCTTCGTTCAAAGGGTTCTTCATCGAACATGTACGTCGTGCATGCAATACAGAAGCTGATGCCTTAGCTAACCTAGCCACAGTATTGGCAGTTCCAGTTAAAAGACAACAAATGGTTGTTATCTTTAATAGAGAACTATTTTGTGTTGAAAACAACCACAACATTGAATTCAGCAATCTAACTGAAGTCAATGTCATTAGTGAGGACTGGAGAACACCTTTCATTAATTTTACAGTACATGACATATTGCCAGAAGACCCTAAGAAAGCTATAAGTATTCGTCGCCGATCGCTTCGATTCTATTATAATCACACTACTAAAACTCTCTATCGAAGAACTTTTGATGGGTTACTCTTGAGATGTCTTGCTGGTGATAAAGCAAAACAGATATTACATGATGATCACGATGGTGTTTGTGGAGCACATCAGCCTGGTCCTAAACTATAGGATTATATTCGACGTATGGGCTACTACTGGCCCTCTATGGTATCAGATGCTATTGACTATGCAAGGAAATGCTGTGCATATCAAATTCATGCAGATTTCATTCACCAACCATCAAAATTTCTACATCCGACTGCTGCCTCATAGCCCTTCGAAGCTTGGGGCATAGATATAATTGGCCCTATCAATCCCCCTTCATCTAAAGGACATCGGTTCATCTTGGCTATAACTGATTATTTCTCCAAATGGGCAGAAGCTATACCTTTGGATGAAGTAAAAACTAGTAGTGTCATCAACTTCATCAAACATCATATGATATACAGATTTGGTGTCCCTCGCCAAATTATCCATGATAATAGGCTACAATTTATCAGCCAGAATTTTAATAGATTCTGTGATGACAACAGAATCAATAATGTCGCCTCTACGGCCTATAATTCTACGGCTAACAGGTTGGCTGAAGCATTCAACAAAACCATTATCAAACTCCTTAAAAAGTTTGTCTCTATTAATAAACATAATTGGAGTGATAAACTTGGAGAATGTTTATGGGCATATCGTACTACCGTCCGTAACCCCACAGGTTGCACATCTTTTTCTCTAGTATATGGATGTGAAGCTGTCTTACCTTTGGAAATTCAAATTCTATCATTGAGAATTGCCATTGCTAACGAGCTTACCATAGAAAATAATGATCGTCTTCGACTTCAAGAATTGGAGGTGCTCGACGAGAAAAGACTATTAGCTCAATAGCACATCGAACTTTATCAAGCCCAGATCTCAAAAGCTTTCAATCGCAAAGTCAGAGTACGAACATTTCAGGAAGGTGAGTTAGTTTTTTCAGTCAGACGTCCTATGACTATGACTCATATGAGCAAAGGCAAGTTCGAGACAAAATAGGAAGGACCGTATGTGGTAAATAAGATTTTCTCAAATGGAGCCTATCAATTAACAGATATGGATGGCAGAGTTGCTATGATGCCTATCAATGGCACATTTTTTAAGAAATATTATGTATAAAAGCAAAATGTACTTTATTTTCAGAGACATAATGTAAATAAAGTTTATTTTATTTCAAAAGCAGAATAGAATTACATAATATTAAGGACGGGGAGGAGGCCCCGATCCTTCATGATTAAATACATAGTTTGCCAACAGTTCAAACATCTCATTGTCTGAACTCACAAGAAACTTGCAGGAAGCCATCCTCAATGCCTCTTCTTCGGCAGTCTTTCCAGGCTCCACTATCTTAGAAATCAAGTCCTCTCTTGGTGCAGGAGCAGTTGAGCCTTCACCCCTTTCTTTCTGAGGAGGCACTGGAGGCTCAGCAGGTGGTGTCTCGGTCTTTCCTTCAAGCTTCGGAATGAGCAAATCTTTAGAAGACATTTTGTAGAGAAAGGAAAGAAAGTGACGATATCTACGAAAGTTTTGTTCTATTTATAGACAGAACAATTAGATAGTCAACCTCGAGAACTGATGCGACTTTTTGAAAGAAGCCCAACTGTTCGTTCATTTATAACTGTTCATTCATTTATAACTGATCGTTCATTATCCGATGCGATTGTTCATTTGTGTCTTTTCCTCGAGAGTCTAAGTGACTGTTCATTCATTCAGTGTCCTTTTCTCGAAAATCGAAGTGACTGTTCACTTTTCATAACGATAGTTCACATTCTTCATACTTCTGAACTCTATTTATTTACATCAGCAACTTGTCATATCCACATTTCTCCTTGATTCTATTTTTCTTATCACCACATCAAAATCAAATCATAAAGGAGAGAAAATCATTCTTTATTTTCTTCTTTAAAAACATAGATACATCTTAATGGAAATCCATTACATCTCGAATTTTTTTCTAAATATAACATGAAGGTCTACTATATCTTTGGATCTTATTTGTTGGTGCCAGTTCCTTGTCGTCTCGACCTGAAGCAATGAGCCAGACAATGGAATCAACTCCGGTCTTCCCTCTCAGAAAGACGAGAGGAGAACCACAGAGTACAGCAGCTCAAAGATAAGCTGCTGTCAATACAACTGGTGGAGAGAAGATAGCCCGTCAGGAGAACTAGGAATGAGATCACCCTTGTGATACGATTCCTAACTCTGTCTCTCCACCATCAAACTCTCATGTATAAAGGCTCTTCCTACCATCTGAGGAAGACCCTTCTTGAACATGAAGAGTTCTGAGCTGTCTGATCTGAGTGTCAAAATCACATGAGCTGTCTGATGTGGGTGTCAGAAGAATGCTCTTTGTAGCATCCAAATTGCCAATGCCAGTTTTGAAGAAACTTGTCAACCAAACTTCTGCAAATATGAACAAAGAAAGGAAAAGTCAGTAAAATCTATCAAAACTGCGCGTACATCAACAGTGTGTATAGACGCATATCAGCAATGTGTGCCTATTCTAAGAAGCACAGATGCACGTCAACAGTGTGCGCTGATCAACAGGCACATATCAGCAATGTGCTCCTATTCTCAGAAACACAAACGCACATCAACAGTGTGCACTGATCAACAGGCACATATCAGCAATGTGCGTATATTCTCAGACCAACAGGCGCCTCTCAAACAGTATGCGCTGATAAGCAGGCGCATATCAATAGTGCATACTTTTGATCGAAGCTAAGATCACAATGCACGCCCTCATATTGACAGCATCTACAACATATAAATTAGTATCTATCTTCAAAAGTGGCAAAAAAGTAGAACGCTCATGTTCTTTGTTGAGACTTACCAACTTTTGAAGGTGCATCATGCAAAAGAATAGCATAGGGACGAAGTGGAACAAGTGAACTTATGAATGATGAATTTTTGCTGGGTAGTAGAACCTTATGAACAGTCATTTGTTTTAAGAAAGTATGAATGACTCTTTCATTTCTGGTTATCCTTTTAAAAGTATTGAAGATGAAACATGCGCGCCATTCTAGGAGCTTATTTTGGGAAAGAACTAAGTAATAGGCTCTTGAAACCAAGTGATGGCTGCCATATGTCTCTTAAAAGAAATAGTAAGCATTAAATTAGCCAAAGGAACACATCTACAGGTGCCATTTGAAATCACAACCATACAATATATCAAAAATTTTAGATTTCATTACATAAAGATGGGTGGACCCCTACAGACAAGGACACAAGAAAAGAGAATAAAAAGTTGTCATGCTTAAACATTATTTCTTTTTCTTATTTTCATCGGTCTGACGAAGGACGACAACCAATTCCTGCATGTTGCGGATCCCCGAGCGACGCATCAGACTAAGGAATCCCTCCGAATCGTCACGCTCTTCAGAGGATGGCCCACCACTCGAGCGATTGAAGACTGTTGGGTTTAAACCGAAACAGTCTAAAAAGTTCACCGCCCTCAATACCGGGTCAGCCTCCAACAAATAAGTCGAAGGTGTGACGTCGGGTTTCACTTCAGGAGACTCGATTTCAGTGACAGCATTGGTTTCCATCTCCTTCTTCTTAGATGCCATCAAAATTACAGAAGTGAAGAATAAAGTACAAAGATCAACCCCTACATATATATCACCAAATTGACTCTTCATATTCCTCATGGGAAACTGAAAATTATCAATAAAACTCGGGAAGACGAAGAGGAGATTGAGTGTTTTCGAGAAAAAGATTTAATTGTGTTGACCGGGCATTGACTGGCGCAACTTGACTCAGTCAAAACTTTTATAAATTCAAAGTATTTCAAAACTTTGAAATGTTTTTAAGTTTTGAAAACTTTGAAGGGGATCTTGTAGAGCCTAAAAATCAAGTTGCACCATGTATCTACTACTCAGCAATCAAGTTGCATCCCAAAGATCAAACTGCGCCACTAATATGAAGCTCAAAAATCAAACTGCGCTACTAGTCAGGTTGCGCCATATATCAGACTGCGCCCAATTATATTGTGCCAAAATTTATGTGGCGTTTGACATTTAATGGTCATCATTACCTGACAGCACTGACAACTGACAGCATAGTGAATGAGAAAAATCTCTTCGAATCCCTCGAATTGTGCCGCTCAAGGAGATTGGACTGACAGCTGTCCTGCACATCTTATGAGTTGTGCCTAGGCGCAATCTAAACAATTTTTTTAGTTGCACCTAGGCGCAATCTGAACGACTTCTTCTTAAAAGTTGCTACATGTATAGGCGCAGTCTAATCAGGCGCAATTCAACTTGTTGACTAAAGTTCGTGCAACCTGATAAAGTTGAGACAATTTTTATTTCCAAAACAGGATGACATGGCGCACATGCCACTAATCTCTCAAGACGTGTCTACTATCCTGTACACGACCACGCGTATCTCAATCATATGATGCCACGCGTCTAAATATAGTTAGTACACGATTGATTACCTGAATGAAAATTGGCGCAACATGAGGTTGGCGTAACCCAATGTGGCGTAATCCAGCCTCGTGCACATCAGAATAACTGCTAAAACAGATATTTCTATAACTCTATAAATAGAGTTTCCAATCATTGTTAAAGCATTACAGAGAGATCAAGAACTCTTATAAAATTGCTGCTGCATTCTCCAAAGGCTCTAGTCTTCAAGTTCACATAGTCCAAGGGATAAAGTGATCGTCTTCTGATCAGATTCCTACAGTTGTACTTTCCCAGAATTCAAATTGTACTCTTGTACTCTTTTCAAAAGTTTATAATAGAACAACTTTTTGTTTCTGCAAACAACGGAGGCGCTGAGGTCTGATTCCTGCTACCACGGCACCGGCTCCTGCTTCGACCTCAACGCCTCCGACACCGGCCCCAGCTTCGACCCTAGTGCCTCCGGCACCAGCTCCAACTTCGACCACGATGCCCCTTGTCATGTCGACGACTCTTGTAGGAGTTCCTGTCAATGACGTACAACGGATCATCACTTTGGTCATAGGACAAATATATACATACGGACAGCCGCCTCTGCCTCTGCCTCTGCCACCTCCTCCACCATCAGTTTGATATTTGTATGATTTTTGGTTGTATTTGATCGAAGAGTTTGTATGAACTTTAGGGAGTTTATGTATTATTGAAAAAATTTGTGTATATGTACTATATTGCGACTACTGGATGAGTTTGTATGGATTAAGTTTGTTTGGATATATATTGGAGTTCATTTTAATGTATATATTGGTGTTGGATGAATTTGTGTATATATTGTTGTTATTTTACTATTACTGTAATTGTATATATATATTGACAGGTTTGAGCAAAGCAGGAACCATTTAGTCTGGCAATAATGACAAGCTTAGTGACTGACCAGCGACGGAATAACGACGGATTACTGCTAAATTTGTAGGTTAGCGACAGCTTACCGACGAATAACGGCGGAAGGTCTGAAGGGCAGCGACAAACTAGCGATAGAAAATTCTGTCATTGACGTGCTGTTTGATACCAAAAGCGTATCAGATGACTTAGCGACAGAAATATCCGTCGCTGAGCTTCTGGAAAATTTATATTTTAATTTGGCTCACAAAGATCTATCGGTATTCCACGTTGCTAATCTGTCGCTAATTTTGGTCGGCATATTCGTTGGTAATCCATCGCTATAGCAACGGATTATCGACGAATTTGTCATATCGACGTTAAAGCTATCGACGTACGTTTTTCGTCGGTAATCCGTCGGTAATTGTTATTAGCAACGAAAATGTCGTATATTACGACGGATAAATCCATCGCTAAATACCAATATATATATATATATATATATATATATATATATATATTTTTTTTTTTTTTTTTTTTTTTTTTTTTTTGAACCCGAACTTTATTGAAGAAATAGGCACAAAATGCTGAAGCCTATACATGTAAGTGCGATAAATGCAACAAAAGGACAGAAAGAGACAAGTGCGAGATGCGCACACAAAAAAAGGGAGGGGAGGATGGCCTAAGCCAGGGCTTCACAGAACGATTTGGAGACGTGAGAACAGCGCCTCCTAACTTTGGAGCATTGTCTGATGACCTCTCTGTACAACTGTGGAGGGGGGATTTGGCGTCCTTCATATCTGAATTTGTTTCTGTTTTTCCAAAGAACCCAAATACCGACGGCTGCTACGATCTGATGCCCGTAGGAGCGGCTCTAGAAAGCCAGAAGATCGTAGAAGCCTCCAGTCGGTTGAGCAATGTCAAGACTATTGTGAAGCTTGGACCATATGCCTGCAGCTAGATCTCCCGAAAGAAGGATGTGTTCTGCTGATTCTGTCATATGTTCCTCGCAGCAGTGGCATTTAGAAGCGAGGCTGAATCCCATAGATCCGATGATGTCGTCCGTAGGAATCTTCTGGCGAAGAGCACGCCAGATGAGGATAGACCATTTGATGGGAATACCTGCCTGCCAAAATTTGGCATAAACAAAATTCGGCACCCCTCTGCCTCTGACTACAAGTCTGGCTGAAGCCAAGGTGAATGTCCCACCCGGGTTTGGAGACCATCTCCAAGTGTCGCACATTTCTGTAATCTACAGATTAGCCGCAAGAAGGCAGTTTACCGCCGGCTGGCCCAGCCAATCTCTAACCTTCCTCTAATTCCATCCGGAACTGTCCTCCCAAAGGTCTCTAATTTTGCAGCCCTGTGGAGTAAGGATGTTGGGATGAATGATATCTGTACCTAACCACCATTCTAGACAGGCCGGGGAGCGACCGTCGCCCAACTGGAGACGAATAAGAGGTTCAACGATGCTGCGACCCCGAACGATACGGTGCCATGATGATGAGGATCTGTTGTTAGTGCACGCCTCCGACAGATGGGAGAATCTGGAGTACCTAGCTCCCATGAACCTCGTCCATAAGGAGGTCTCGGTACGCAACTTCTACCACAACTTAATGGAGCAGGCGTCCACGATGTGGGCAAGTCTACAGAAGCCCAGACCTCCTTCATCAGTAGGTTTGGCCATCGACTCCCATCCGGCCCAGTGATGTTTGTCCTTGCCGTCGTTATGTCCCCAGAAGAACTTGGCGAAGAAGGATTCGAGATAGTAGAGCACCTTCAAGGGGGAGCAAACGGCCAGGATGTACATCGGGACGGATGAAAGGACGTGTTTGATGAGAATCATTTTGCCCCCTGGGGATAAGGTTACGTTGTGCCATCCTATACTGAGTTTGCGGATCTTGTCTACTAGGGGCTCGTATATGCCTGAGTTGGCCTTACCGTACACCAGCGGGCACCCAAGGTAAAGGAAGGGGGAGGACGTGCTGAAGAAAGTCATGTTGGCGAGCAGAGAAGAGCGGGTTCTGTCTGCTTTGTGATGTGTGTAGATGACGCTCTTGTTGTTGTTGACGTGCTGATCGGAGCAGGTGGTGTATCTGGCGATCGTACTCAAGACGACTTCGATCGATCCGCTGTCTCCGGAGGAGAAGATGAGGATATCGTCGGCGTAGGCCAGGTGAGTGATAAGTGGACAGCCGGTGGTGGTGTGCAAGTGGTTGAAGACGGACATTCTGGGCATACTATTAACACTTCTGCTGAGGGCTTCGGCTGCAATGATGAAAATGGTGGAAGGGAGCGGATCTCCTTGTCTAACCCCGCGGGTAGAACGGAAGAATCCTGCAGCCTGGCCATTGATGACGGTGGAGAACCACGCATTGTTGATGGATCTCAAGACGATGTCAATCCATGGTTCGGAGAAGCCGAAGGCCCTGAATACCCAAATCATGAATTGCCAGTCCAGATGGTCATACGCTATTTCCATGTCTAGTTTGATGGCCACGTTCCCCCCCCCCCCCCCCCCCCAATACCAATATATATATATATATATATATATATATATATATATATATATATATATATATATATATATATATATATATATATACATATATATATAGGATGCAGATCAAGATACCCATCCGCGGAGACCCCCCCCCCCCCCCCCCCCCCCCCCCCGCATCATTGAATCGAGCGGGGCCCGTGCGGGGCCCGTGCGATACCGCGTGATCCAACGACCAAGGGGGCACAGGTCTTCGACGGGGATACGAAAACGGGGTTCCCGATCCCTATATATATATATATATATATATATATATATATATATATATATATATATATATATATATATATATTAACGTGCGTTGTACGTTAAAAAAGAAGAAGAAAAAATCCACAACTTTATTGAAATATAAAAGTTAAATTATGTTAGAATATTTTAAATATAATTTGAATATATTATAGTTATGATTTATGATAAATATCTTTTTAAACTTCTGGATATCTATTTAGTTAGACAACATCATTTAGTTAGTTTAAATATAATTTAAATTCTAAAATATTTTAGTATTTATACATATTAATGCAGATAGAAGGATTTTAGGTTTTAGTTTTATTTTAAACAACGTGAGAAAATAACTACGCTTACGAGACTTAATTTTTCCTTAATTTTTAAAACAAAATGGTTGATGAAATTCACACGGCTTAGACAGCTCAAGATTGAACCATTTTGAAGACCTTTTATAATAGTGTGTGTGTATATATATATATATGGGCGATGATGAGCCTGACCTGTACGATGCGGGCCATCCACAACAACGTAGGACTGACAAAAAATGGCCACGATCTGAGCTGGCGTGGGCTAGAATGGGTTTGCCCGTGCACGAAAACTCAACAACTAGGGCGCCATGCGAACGATCAAGGACCGACACCATTCTACCATGGGTATAAACGATGGTCGACCACACGGCTCGTCGTACGGGGCCGTATGGGCATCGAGAAGATACCGTAAAGGCGTCATGCGCATAGACCGAGTGGCTGGTCGGCATCAGCTGTCGTATGCATCGTGAAGACGTCGGGGGCGCCTTCGGTGTCGTAGGCGAAGCGAGGCATTGAGTTGCGGGCATCAAAAGACTTCGGCCGTCTCGTGGAGCTCTGGAGCACGCGGAGTGCGCTAGGTGTGCATATGGGGCGATGATGACAAAGCTAGTGCAGACAAGATCCGTACGAAGAGTCCAAAATGATATGACGATCGGCTAAAAATCGTGTGCGGGGAGACACGATTTAACTGAGCCTGCACGTGCTGGAAAAAGGGGTTATATATATATATATATATATATATATATATATATATATATATATATATATATGACTAAAATTCGCAATAGACGTGGCGCCCTCCTTTTTTGGGATAAGTGTAAGAAAGGTGTGGTTGAGTTCCCGCAGTAATCTAGCATGATGAAAGAAATCCACTACCACCTCCAGCACCTCCTTTTTGATTGTATCCTAATGTGTTTTGTAAAACATGCTGCCAAAACCATCCGCCCATGTGCTTTACTTGGGTCAGCTTTTTTAATAATATTCTCCAACTCTTCCATTGACACAACCACCATGAGAAGATGATTACCATGAGGTGTGACAACTCGCTTACATACGAACTCCGAAAAATGAAGCAAATAGTTAGTCTGATTACATAGATCAGAGTAATACCTTACGATCTATGCATGGATGTCCTCTGGAGCTACTTCTTCTTTACCGGCTGGATCAATAAGCTTACTGATATGATTTATGTGCTGACGTGCTGGTACCACATTGTCATGACCCGCATCCAGTTTAGGGACACGAGTAAGTAGTTACGTCCAGCCTACACCGCAGTGTCGGTGGTAGAACACTGTATAGGTTATCTATAATATCTAACATCTAACAATATTAATATAAACATGTCATCTCTGCACGGAGGAAATATATGACATATGAAAAGTATATAACTCAATCACAAATTCTAAAGGAAGATAAGCACGATAATTAGATAGAAGATAATGAGATAAGGTCTGAAATAGTAGCAAGAGTCACAACACAAATAAGTCTAGAAATCTAAGACGATAATACATATCCAAAATAATATAACAGACCAAAGTGTATCAATATGGAGACAAATCCAAAAAAACCTAACTAACTCTAAGTCAATACTGGAGGTACATCCTCTATGAGCACCGGCTCCACAGGCAAGTCCTGATCAGTATCCTCATCTATCCCAAACCCATAGTAGGTCGTGCAACATGACTCTAAGTCCTCTGCAAAATAATATACAGTCAGTGGTGGAGGCGAGCGGTCGACTGAGGAGGAGTAGGAGAAGGAGCTCGATGGAGGCGGAGGAGGGGGGCGGCGAAGTAGCACAGGGGGTCGTTGGCGTGGAGGGAAACGGAATATTTTTGGGAAATTTTCGAGTGAGAATGGGTGGAAAGGAAAACCCGATCGGTATAATAGAAATAAATTAGCGACGTCAGAGTAAGACGTCGCTGAACATCGCTATATTCTAAAAAAATTAGCGACGTATTACATTGACGTCGCTAATCGTCGCTGATAATAAAATCATAGCGACGTCCACCGACTTTTATGCGACAAAAATTTTGTTATACAAAATGTAGTCGTAATATGTCGCTGATAGTCGCTAATATTGACGGATTGCAACGTAAACTTTTTACGTCGCTAAGTTGCACAATTTTAGCGACGTTTTGATTAAGCGTCACTAATTGCGTCGTTGATATGACTTATTTTGGTAGTGGGGTACCCCTAGTCCATGTGAGTGTTCCTACTAGTGTCATGCATGAAAATGTAACTCAAACTATGAAAAAATGGCAATAGTTTATCTATTGGGAGATGGATTCCTAATAAAACTCTCTTCACTACAAGAAAAGTGACTATTTACGACATTATAATTAAGGCGTGCTTAAGAAAGTATGCCTTAAATAAGTGTTTCCCGACATACATTTCCATGCATGCCGTTAAATAAGTTAGAATGAAGTTATTATATTATTTACGGCACACGTTGAATGTCTTAATTAGTTTTACAAACGAAGGCATGCAATGAATGCCGTAAAAAATAATATTCTAACTTTATTATATCATTTACGACACGTATAGAATGCCTTAAGTTTTTGGAAAAGACGGCATTCAATGAACGACCTAAAATATAATTAAAAAGTAATAGGCGACAAAATTCCCTCCACCCTAAAATTTCCCTCCCGAAGAGACCAGAAGTTTATATCAAAACCCTCCCCTCTCCTGGAACCAATTCCGTGCACCCCCAATTTCGCGCGCCCCCAATTCCCATCCCGCGCTCAAAACCCTCCCCTCCCCCTCAAAACTCCAGAACCCTAAAACTCCCGAAAAGACCAGTAAATTCTACGGCTTCATCCACCCTAAGAGACCAGTAAACTTCATCTTTGACTTCTTCCTCCCTCTAAATAGGTAATCTTCTTCCTATTCTTCTCTCTTTTTTTCCCGAATTTGTTCAAATTCAGTTGCTTCCTTTTCTTCGTTTGGTTTTTATTTCTTTTTTTTCAGATCATAGGAGAATTTGTGAGCACAATTTTCCTCTTTTTTAGGGTTTACTCCCCAAAATTTCCACCCAAATTTTCTGCTTCATCCACCCAATTTTCCTTTTTTTAGGGTTTACTCCCCAAATTTCATTCTTTTTATTTAGGGTTTTACTCTAATTCGAATTTTTTATTTTCGTTTTACAGGATCTCTTCATATTTATGGAGACAACATTACTGAAACGATGGGCTGAGGTTCGATTTCTTCTTCTTCCTCCAAATTTACCTATGAAATTAAATTTTTATTTAGGGTTTTTCTTTGTCGATTGCCGTGGAAATTTATTTACTGTGCATTTTTGGTTGTCAATATGATTAAAGTTATTTTGTTCTTATTGAGGCTGACTGAAAATTATTTCTCTTGGATTGACTATAGGAGTATGAAAGCAAATGGAGAAATGCCTAGAAATATATATATATATGTCTGTGTGATGTTTAGCTAAGCCTAGGAAGCACATACTCTAAAAATCAATTTGTGTCACATTATGTTGGTCACATTTATGATAGGGCACAGACACGTTAAAAATCTATGATGCCTCCATATTGAGTCATGTCATATTCATATTCACTGAACACAACTGTACTTGGAATATTTTTATGTTAATTCTCATTGTGTTCTTGCAGTATCTGTGTTTGTATTATGCCATATATATTGTTGTGTCTGTGTCGGTAGAGATACATATAAGAGCAAAAAAATTTCGATAGAAATAATAATAAGATATGTTTGTATGGGTTATAGTTAGCAGCTTTGGAGAGTTCGCTAGTAGATCTCCCTGTCAGCTAACACAAACCGAGTCCGACAAAGAATATTGAACACATTTTGTGATTAGGTCAAATGACATATATTTGAATTAGAATGAATTTAGAAAAGATTGGTTTTGGAGCATTAATTTTCCCTACCCTTATTTTTTTTCTGGTTGTTGTCATCCAAGCTTGGATAGGAATTGGTTTCTGCAAGCTCGTCTCCTATCAAATTGCCTCTGTTGTTATAGACATTCATGCCATAATTAGAGCTTATATTATGCTTCTTCATGAACAATAATGAAAATACACATGTTTTTACACTAGGAATGACTCTTCGATGTACCTTTAGAAGTTCTTGCATTGTTTGCTTAACTTGGAAAATTAACCTGAAATATGTTTGATTTGAATTAAATCTTGATTAGTTAGGTTCCTAATTAGTTGGTAACTTAACTTCTTTTTCTCCCTCGCTAGTTTCTTACACAATTGTCTTGGGATGAGATTCCCATGCTGAAACAAAGATGTTCTATTTTGGAGCTGGGGGTGGAGCTTTGAATTCTGAAGAAGTGTTATTCCTGAGAACCCTCTGTTGGCTTCTTTCTATTTCAAGTGAAAAAGGTATTTGGGTCCCTTATGTCCTACTTATGTGAATATATGAATGCTTCAAGGTTACAATTGTGTCTAAGTTGTAAATGAAAATGTTGTAGGACTTTGGTTATTACTTGTTAATCATATTTTTGTGGGGGAAGGTTTGAATTTGCAAACACAATGATGTTTATATGTTAATATTTCTATTTCACTATTTATTGATGAATGTTTGCTTTAACTTGAATACAAATATTCTCAACTACTAGTGAATTTTTGCTATTGTATGTCTTACCAGATAGTATATCATGGAACATTTTTGTTTTATTTTTCTAGCATGCGGAGCACGAACCGTTTTTTTGGATTATTGTGAGGATGATTAGTAGAAGCTACGAGAGAACACTAACCACTAGGGAAGGCACATTTTTTATGTGCTGTATTAGACTTCAATGAAGTTTGGAGAAGTGTATATTTTAATGATTGAAAGGTTGGTGCAGGCAGAAGTCAAGAGTGAATTTTGTACAAAATATTTAGTAATATTGTGATTAACATAATAAAGTATGTATAATTATTTTATCATTTACATATCCACTTTCGGGAAAGAAAATTCAATTTGTAACACGCAACAATCCTATTAGTTCAATATTCAATGGAAATAATTATCAGTTTCCTGCTGGCGACTGTGTTCTTTTAATGTCAAGAAAGAAAAAATGCGTAATAGGAATGCAATTTCTGCTTGACTTCCTTTGTTGCTCCCTATTGACCTCAAACAAATAATAAAAGGAGTTAACTCTTATGTTATATATATCTGCTTTTTTGTTTTGTGCTTTGAATTTTGTTGGTATTCACATTCACATTGCTTATCACTTACTTTTGTAGCCATTGTTTAGTTTCTTGCTTTTGTAGCCATTGTTTAGTTTCATTTGCTTTGAATTTCCTCTCTTTCATGGGATAGATGTAATCTCTCTTATTTCCCCTTTCCACTTGATATGGCAGCACGACTATATTGTAATCTGAACGCACTCAAATAGAAATTTGATATTAATGCATTTTTGCACTTACGACTATCCGTACTTTGTTACTATACATATTTGATTACGTTGATTTATGGTATATATCAGTTGATAATTTGTCTTGTTGTGGTTGCATGTTTGTTTGCCTCAGATACTTGTGATAGCAAGCTTTTGTGCTCAAGGACTGTTCTTCAAGCCCATAGCATTCTCCAGTCCAGGTATACACATTTTTAATTTTTTTATACACATTTAAACTCTCTTTCAAATGTCGATTGCACCTTGCTTGTGCCTGTGGATACTGGAACTCTTGGTTGCATTGATAATGACAGTTAGGTATGGCTCAGCCATATTACTTATTATATATCATTCTACACTATGGTGCATACATTCAGTCATGAGATACTGGTTCGCTTGGCTGCATTGATAATGACAGTTAGGTATGACTCGGAAAGATAGTCCTTATGTTGGTATTGGTCGGTATCGGTAATGGTTAAGGATAGGCCAAAAATGATACAATATGGTTGCTACCTATTGGTGTCAGCCAATACTGGGAATCTTGGTTAATAAGGTAAAGAAGGTGATTCGAATTTCGGCACTAAATGTATGGAAATGTATGGCCATGAGCATACATTTCAGAGAACTTTGGTTATTAATATGTCAAACCAATTCAGAGAACTTTGGTTATTTAAATCATCATTATGATATAATAAATTAAATGTATTGCCATGAGCATAATGGAAATGCATCCTCATCCTGATAGTATCACAAAGTGGATTCCCTTCAAATAAAGTACTTGCATATAAACTATTCTCTATTTCAGTGGCTAACAGGTTATAATTCGTACAAGGTGGGTCATACACAATGGACAAAGGTTGGATACACTTTAGAAGGTTACTATTTATTCCTTAAAACCATAAATATTAACATACTTGTTGCTTGTTATTAATATTAGATTATGTTTGGGGTTTGTCTTTATTTGTAGAGATTCACAGCATATCAAAATGGAGCACGCAAGTTTGCTGATACAATTCAAGCTAGTAAGGGAAATCCAGAAAAAAATTCAGTGTCCTGTTGTCGATGTTTAAGTCATCGATTTCACCATTTTGATATGGTTTATGAGCACTTAGTCATATTTGGGATGGATCCTTTATATGATAAATGGATCTTTCATGGTGAAAGTTCTACTGCAACCAGAGACGAGATATAGAACTACCTGAAGCATATAAAATGTTTAGAGATGCAAACTTTGATTATGATCTTTTTGATGACAATGATAATAATATAGAACCTGCATATGAAAGAAGAGATTGCAAATTTTGTAAATCTTGTGGAGGAGGCTGAACTTCCTTTATATGCTGGATCTACTTACACAAAGATGGCTGCAGTTGTTGCCCTATATAAGTATAAAGCTCGACATAGTCTCACAGACAGCGGTTTTAATGAACTTCTTGAGATGCTTGGCAAAATTTTACCTCAAGACAACAAACTTCCTGATTCTTTATATTCAGTAAAGAAGATGCTTAAAGATTTTGATCTAGGCTATGAGAAGATACATGCTTGTGTTAATGATTGTTGTTTATTTAGAAAGGAAAAAGAACATATGGAGACATGTCCAAAATGGGGCTTCACGGTGGAAAGTTGATGTGCGCACGAAAAAGATTCAATATAGAGTTCCTGCGAAGGTGTTGAGGTACTTTCCTGTAATTTCAAGATTTAGGAGAATGTTTAAATCACCTGAAAAGGCAGAACAAGTAAGATGGCATGACACTCACAAAAGTCAGGATGGAAAGATGCGACACCCTGTTGATTCAATGGCCTAGAATATGATCGATACTAAGTGGCCTGATTTTGCATCCGATCCCCGTAATCTTAGGCTTGGTCTTGCATCAGATGGATTTAATCCTTTCGGTGATCGTAGTACTCAATATAGTTGTTGGCCTGTGATTTTGGTTGCTTATAATCTGCCCCCTTCCTTATGCATGTCAAAGGAAAACTTGATGTTGACGTTACTAATCCCCGGACCTAAGCAACCAGGAAATGACATAGATGTATACTTGGAGCCACTTATAGAAGATTTGAAAGAGTTATGGAGCAATGGTGTGAATGTTTTTGATTCATTCAGTAAATCCATATTTAATTTGAAGGCTATTTTAATGTGGACAATAAATGACTTTCGGCCTATGGAAATTATCTGGATATTCCACAAAGGGTAGAGCAGCTTGTCCCATATGTGGAATTGAGACATCTTCAAGATGGCTGACTCATTGTCAGAAGCATGTATATATGAACCATAGATGATTTCTTGCCCACAATCATCAATTTCGATTAAAAAAATCTTGGTTTGATGGAAATGAAGAACATAGAAGGAAGCCTAGAGCACTAACAGGTTCAAAGTTTTTGATGTGGTAAAGAACCATGTCAATAATTGGGGAAACCAAAAAAAAGAAAGAAAAAAGGAAGAAGAAGCAACAACAGCCAAAATTGATACAATATGGCCTTGGAAGAAGAAATCGATTTTTTTTGAGTTACCTTATTGGAAGGTACTATCATTACCCTATCTCTTTATGTATCTCTTTCTCTGAAAATAAGTTTTCTTTTCATTTATGAATATAATTTTTTTATATGATGTTTCAGAGTTTGCTTGCGCACAATTTGGATGTGATGCATATTGAGAAGAACATTTGTGAGAGCATCATTGGCACACTCTTGAGTATAAAGGAAAACAAAGGATGGACTAAGTTCTCGTAGAGATATGGAAGAAATGGGCATAAGAAAGAACTACATGCTGAAGAAATTGGAAATAAATTTCGATGGGCAGCGGGCTCTTTTAATTTATCAAAGTCGGAGAAGCAATTATTTTGTGCAAGAATTGCAAATTTAAGATTACCTGATGGTTACGGCTCCAACATTTCAAATCATGTGTCATTGCAAGATACCAAGATTATAAATCTCAAGTCTCATGATTGTCACATTCTACTCCAACAAGTCTTGTCAGTAGCATTAAGAGGACTTCTACCAAAGGGTACGAGAACTGCAATATTTCGACTTTGTTCATTTTTTTAATGAATTATGTCAAAGAGTGATCGATAAAAACAGATTGGAGGAACTAGAAACTGAAGTTGCAGAAACTTTGTGCTTATTAGAAAGGTTTTTTCCTCCATCCTTTTTTGATGTTATGGGCATCTCACAATTCATCTTGCGCAAGAAGCTCGAATTGGTGGGGGGGGGGTACATTTTCGTTGGATGTACCCATTTGAGAGGTAATAATATTATTTTAAATTAATAATAACTTATGAATTATTCTATACTCTTCTAAGATTTGCTTTTAATTAGATCTATGAAGGTACTAAAAGGATATGTTAGAAATCGTTCAAGGCCTGAAGGATGTATAGCAGAAGATATCTTGGAAGAGTGTTCAAGTTTTGTAGGGGTTCATAAAGCAAGTGTTGAAATTGGAGCTCAATATAGACGCAATGATGATCTTGAGAATGAAACTAGCCGAGAAGGGAGACCAATTTCTAAAGGAAAAACAATGAGTATGTCCTCTGACATGCTAGAGATAGCCCATCGTACTGTTTTGTTTAACAGTTCTGAAGTCGAACCGTACATTAAGTAAGTATTCTATCAAATAATTCTTTTGACTTAAAATTTTCACTTTCTGAGTTCTCATTTACCTATACTTTAATATCAGAATGCATCTAGAGGAACTTAAGCATTTGGATAGGCGTCTTTTGAAGAATGAAAGTCTTTACAAAAGAGACATACAGAGGCTTTCATAGGATGGCTAGCAAATAAGGTCAAACAGGCCAAGTTGACATATGTCGAGCACACTAAGATGGCTAGCATGTGGGCCGAGAAAGGATGTAATGTCATTCTCAGGTTATGTCATCAATGGTCATCGATTTCATACAAAAGATGCAGAAAAGAGCACACAAAACAGCGGTGTCTCAATTGAAGCAGAAACAATTTGTCGATCTAGTGCAAGAGACACATCTCTTGTCACTGGAAGTGTTAACTTATACGGAGTTATTAGAGACATAATTTTGCTTGACTACTACAATATTCAGGTTCCTTTATTTCAATGTGATTGGGCAAACATAGAAAATGGTGTCAAAGTTGAAGAGGGATTTACATTGGTTAACCTTCACCAAGGGCAAAGTCAATTTGAAAGAGATCCGTTTATTTTAGCTTCACAAGCAAAGCAAGTATTTTATTCAAGAGATACCGATGCATCCCATTGGTATGTTGTTCTAAGAGCACCACCACGAGGTTTTACGAGTTAGAAAGTTCTGAAGAGAGTACGTACATGCCATGCGCACCATTAGATGTACTACAACTTGATCCGAATCTTGATGGTGAAGGTTATGTAAGGCTTGATTGTGAGAAGGTGACTTCGGATGAGGTAAATAATTACTATTTTTATACGAATCATAATTATGATTATCCCAAAAAATGAATTTTTTTGTTGGATTAAACAGAAAATGCATAAATGGTCACTTTTACTCTTTGCACTAGTCAGTCCACCTGAGTCAGTCTATAAGTTCAGTCATATGAAGTCAGTCCCCAACCTATCTATGTCAGTCCAATTAGTGAATGGGGGTTAGCATATATATATAGCCTCAGATATGCTGTCGAGAAGAAAGAAAGAAAGAGATGACAGAATTAAGGTTATTCCAAAAAAAAAGAAATTTCCTTCTTGAAGGGAATGCATGTCAAACAGGTCAGTTATGATGATATAAGCAATGAAGGTAGTTGCAAGTGAATAAGATGAGTATTTCTCAATATTTAACAAAAGCGCTTAGCGCTAAAAAGTAGTCATAGTACTATCAAAATTCAAAGCTGATAAATATTGCAAGCATCCTTCCCACGCAGGTACACACAATTGCAATATAAAACTTAGTTTCGAATCAAGGAATTTGTAGGAATGGTGGTTGCAAGGATCCCCTCTAGGGTATTTCCTAATTTGGGTCTTGTATCTAATAATTTTGTCCAAAATCAGACAACAGGGAAGATAAGTGTTACAAAAATCACAATATGAGGGTATGCCTGCAAAATCTTGAACAATAACACACTACCTGCAAAATTGTTGAACATAAACACAGTCATGGTAAAGTACTAACATCAATAGAACAGTGCTTCAGCAAACTTCAAGAATAAGGTTAGTGTCGATGGCGGCGATGAGATGATCATATATAGTTTCCATTTATTGCAAATGTTCAGTGTTTCAGGAATATTGATCTAATACATACCTATATGCACTCACAAGGTCACAAACAATGGAAAAGGAAACTGAAACTGAAACAAATGGCCACATACTGTTCAACAGAACCCCACAGGAAACTTGGTCACACTGTAGTTTCATGAACACCACCATTTCACATTGCACAAGTGAATCAAAAAAATTGGTTATACTATAGCTTCATGAACATCACCATTACACATTGCACAAGTGAATCAAGATCAACATCACCATTACACATTGCATAAGTGAATCAAGATCGCAGATTATAACTGACATTTAGATGTTCAGGAACTAGGTACGCATTTCATACTATAAAATGCGAAGACTGACAATCTGAAAGCAAAGCCGAGATCATCAATTCATCTTGATGCATGGAAATATAAATTTACAGCCATTAACATCACATAGTCACAGCCATTGAAACCTCATATACCAAAAAGGGGCATCTATTCTAGTATAACTTCCAAATTTTATGTCAGTGCTCTTTCCAGATCCGACCCATCACTCTAAGTTTCAGCTCCCTATGATCCCCGCCAGAGAAAAAGAGTGCAAGGGATCTAGGAATAACCAAGCCGTCTAAACTCTCACGCACCTTCCGATGACCATTACGGATGCTCCTGGGAACTCCTTGCCATACTTGCCTCCGTCCGCCCCCCAACCTCCAGGCTGTACCCAAAGCCGTTTGCCTCGTCCTCCTCCCCCATGAACCGAAGGAAAGCCATATAAACTGGAGCAGTTCCCAGCCGGAAAGCCTCAAAGTGAAGGCAGAAATAATTGCCATAGCAGTTGAACACCTTAAGACATGAAAGCCAAAATAGTGGAAAAGATAATAAATTAGAAATTGGAATCAAACCCAAAAAAAGTAGTTGGAATTGAACTATTTAAAATATTTCAAAATTTTGCAAGCTATTGATCAGCCACATGATTAGTTAAACTATTTGCTAACCATGTCAAAACTAAGAAAAAGAAATGGTGTTATCCAAAGATAAATTGAGATAATCTGCATACATGAAATTGGCAACGATGTTGTTTGGCATCTTTCTCTGACTTAGTTCTAACATGTGCCAGTTATAAAGTATATTAGTCTTGCCTTATTTTGTGTTTTCAGTTTGACATAAAAGGGTTAATAACTTAATAAGAACAAGATCCATCAACTATAATTAGTAGACATGTAAACAAATACTGCACAGGCTCGACATTTTTGCATTATATAGGAGCACAAAGGAAATCTGTACATGAATTTACTGATAAACTTTTCTTTGAGAGATGTATTTATTATCCAAAATATTGTCATGTTAGGGAAATGGTTCAAAATAAATTTAAGATAGGAAGACAGAAGACTTGATGTTGGAACTTAAAAATCCATCAATAATGATCAAAATTACACTTTTGGTATAAGCATATGCAGTCACCACCAAAATATGATGTATATAAACCATGATGGTATTCTTGACATACTCAAAAGCCCAATTCTTAAGAACCTTTCCGAAATATTTGTACTGATATACCAAATAAGATAGTTAGATTAGATATAGGAATTACCGTCAACATCCATGTGGCATTCTCAACCTCGAAACTAAGTTTCATATTGACATCTTTATTCACTCTTTGATTTATTTATATTTAAGTTCTTGGTTGTTTTCTGCAGGTCATCTGACCCAGAGGCTGTTGTAGGTCTATTCAGAAACTTGTGAACATGTCGGGATCTGGTGAGGTAAGCTCCATTTGTCTTTATAATCATTTTTAATAATATCTTGGTGAAAAACTTATAGTTCTTATTATTTGCTTCTTATATGAAGTGTTCAAAAAAAGTGCTAAAAGAGGAGAGAAACAACGTTTAGCTTCCATATCGGTTTCCATGCAAAGAGGAAATGAATGTGTAAGAATATCAAATGGAGACTCTAACTCTCCATCTAACATGGCACATAATATACCAAATGACCAAAATCAGTCAAGTTCTACTGTACCTGAGAAGAAGAAAACTAGGGGTAAATCAAGAATGGATCATATTCGTATGAGAAAAAATCCTGTTTCGATCGATTTCAATGACAGGGGTCAACCAATTGGAGATACTGCAGCTGAATTTGCTAGTTTTCTAGGCTCGACAGCAAGAGATTTAGTTCCAGTGACAATGGATAAATGGACAGATCTTTCTGATGATTTTAAACATCAAATATGGGAGAGCATCACGGTAATATTTTTCTATGTCATAATTATGTGTTTTTGAGATGTAGTTATGTACTTATATTTTTATTATTGGCTATCTTTTTCTTATAGCAAAAATTCATACTTGATGGCTGCCACAAGACATATGTATTCAAAAAGTTAGGAAGATATTGGCGTGATCATAAATCTAATTTGATGAAAGGTGTGATAGAGCAAGCAAAAGTTGTAGGTCTACCACGAGCAATAGCCCTCATGAAACCTGATAATGTACACTTCTTTAAAGATTGGAAGGCCTTTGTAATGAAAAGAAGTGCTCCCGAATTTAAGGTAAGTATTGTTGGTTTTGTTATATGTTTTGTTCTTAATAATTATTATTGCTATATGACACATAGATTTCAAATATAATACAGGAAACGAGTGAAAAGTTTAAGAAGATGAGGAAAAGTCAAATTTTGTTGCATACAACGAGCCGTAAGGGATATGCTCGTCTATAGGAAGAAATGGTAACTCATCTTTGTCCGCCTTATTAATTTTTACTCATCTTTTGTTAACTCAAAACATGTATTACAGCGTCAATAAAGTGATAATCCTAGTTCAATACACAGAGTTGATGTTTGGATCAAGGGACATAAAAGGAAGATTGGTACATTGAGTTCAGAGGCTCAAAAAATTCTAGTTTGTTTTTGTCTATTTATTTTATCATTTGGTTATTCACTTATAACGTTCTAAATTATCTATTGTTCTATTTGTTATTAGGATGAAGTAGAAGATATTCATAAGTCAGCGACACCATTAGAAAAAAGTTCTCTTCAAGACGATGCAGTTTCAAAAGTAATTGGCCCTGAACGAAGAGGAAAAGTAAGAGGACTTGGTTTTGGTGCGACTCCTTCAAAAGTAGATGGCCAAAAATATCATCGGGATAAATTCAGTAGATTAGAAAATGAGTTTAATGAATTAAAAGCTTATGTTAAAAGCATTGTTGACAAGGTTGTTGTGAATGATAACACTGTAAGTTTTTTTTACTTCGACGATCTTTATTCTTTGTTATGAACCAACTTGTTCAATAGTTAATGTATTTTCATTCATGTAGCAAACTGCAAACTCAAACCCGGTGAGCAAGGCTAACTCAAACTATGGGGTTGAAAGTTCTGACAATCGTGAGAGAGCTGAAACAAGAAGGAAGAAGTAAATAAAGAAATTCCAAGTTCTCCTAACACTGGGACAAAATGCAAATTGTTGAATTGGGAAACAGGTTTAGAAGTTGTGGCAATTGGCGAGATTATATCTACAAATCCCAAAGATTTGGTCCATCATGTGGCTATAGGACAAGAGTGCTATAAAGTTTGGGTGCATGAAGTAATTGATTATGGGTTGACTTTATATCGGCCGACCCGTGAATTTTTTTTCCTATATGAGGCTTTATCAAGTACGATCGCGTGGCCTATCAAGTATATCAAATTCGACTAGTAGTTTGTGTCCTTTTGAGGTAAGGTAATATTTACACAATTTTGGTGGAGATTGGCAATTTCACAGGAACTTATCATGTTATTATTGAAGCATAGCTGAAGGCGTGATATTTTCTGATCTCTTTTCTATGTTCCAATTTATTCCTCATATGCATGATTATCTCCTCTTTAATTTTCTGACATGTAAATATTCCTCCTTGTTTGCTGAAATTTCTGCAGTGAGCGCATTAATATTAGCTTCTTCCATATTCAGTCCATTAGCTCCATTGAGGTTCCATTCTAAACTCTAAATCTTCATGCCTTAATCATTGCAGAAAGTAAGCTGAGCACATATCATTTGATTCTACTTTTGCATCTTATGTCACCTTCAAAGTGAACAAAATAACATGTGGGAAATGCATCAATTAATACTTTCCTAATACGATGAAGGATAATTAACTGCTTCTTTACTTAACAGTGGTATGTTTACGATTGACTTGATTTTTTTCCTTTGATTGGGTTGTGAAACCTTTTAAAAGTTGTTGAAATGGATCTGGTTGGAATTTTCTCTCTCGATATGTTGTTTCCTGGGGTGATACACATTGTAGCTTGTCACATATTCTATTTATTGAGCTGAGCCTAACTGCTTACAGACAATAATTATAAATTGATATCTGTTCTCCTGCTTAGTACTAAAGTTCACTTGCAGAGTGTGCATAGTAGGCTTGATATTGTGTATTAGGAATTTTATTTTTTGCACACTCACTTATTTTGCGCCTATAACTGAGCGGATGTTTCAATATGTACATCTATAACTGTCAATGTCGATGTTACAATTACTAATTAACTATTGTCCTCCTTGTGGGAACTCAACCCCTGAATGAGGAAGAACCTAGCTCTCAATGTGTATGCAGACTTTTATGAATGAGTATGCAGACTTTTACGAATGAGTATGCAGACTTTTACAATCACTAATTATCTATAACTGTCAATGTATGTGCAGACTTTTATGAATGAGGAAAAATACATTAACTATCAATGTGTATGCAGACTTTTATGAATGTGTATACAGACTTTTCATGTCATATTCGTGTAATGAAAAGGTATCGTGTCAGCACAGGCACTCTAAAACCCTTGTCTTGTTCATGTTGCATTGTGTAGGTCTCATATCAAACATGACGGACTTCAAAATAACATTAGCACACACAAAAACTAATTTCATGTCTGTTTCGTGCCGTACTAGTGCTTGTGCAGCATAGATCATGTCGTATTTGTGTAATGAAAAAGGTATAGCAAGGTTCAAGTTATCAGTTTCAGACCCTTCCTATGAGTGTCAGTTTTGGTAGTTTCGAGGGTATCAATGTTTCTGAATAGGTCAGTTTTCGTAGTTTCGACGGTTTTGGTGATTTTAGTAATGGTTTCAGTCGTTAGAACTTTCACATATAGTTTAACAAAAACAGATGCCCCTAAACTTTGTAACCTTACTGGAACAGACAGCTTCTGGTTCCCTCTAGTTTTCTCTTTAGCTTATATTCCAAAACCCAAACGGAAGCTTCCTATTTGGCTTTACCTTCTAGTTTGCCCTTGTGGTTTTGTTGTACATGCATATTTTGCTATCTTGATTCAACAGTTATGGCTTAATCCAACAGAATTATTAATAAATATTTTGTTTGCTAAACTATTTTTTGCATAGCATAAAGTTCTTTCAATGTAACTGTCACAGAGTGAAAATTCCTCTTTCTGGCTTATGATTAAAAATTTGAGTGCTAATGTTGCTTTGAGGAAATAAATACTTGTGAAGCACAAAGCTCTTGAGTATCTTTGTCTATTCAAACCTTTTTTAGACAAAAAATGATAGATATTTAACCTGTATATATGGATCCAGACCGGTCATTATCTGGAACTGGATCCAGAGATCAGGAGATGACATGATACAAAAATAGAATTTATTGTATACATATATAAAAATATAAACCTGTGTAACATAAATATATGTCAGAAATTAACGAAATGTCTGTAGATTGCATAAAATGGTTAGTTTGGTATCATAGATAGAAGAATAAAATTTATTTTCTTGTCCCTGTAGAGCTTTGATAAAAGCAGGCATTCATATGAAGCACCCTTATGAAGCACCCCTTTACTTGACTTTGATGCCATCCATCCATTGTTTATAGTGCCTTCCCGTTGAAGGATTTAGCTTCCATTACATATTGAAGTGTATCATCTTTCAGTAAAAGATTTCTTATATCTCTATAGTACAACGACATTTCATACAGAATAATCAAGATGCTCATATCAACTACCTCTTTTGCTTTTGTTGTAGGTTGCAGACATGGGATGAGAGATTGTCAGACAGAGGGCAGGTTATGCTGGAAAAGATGGTGGGCTAGTTGTTGTTCGATATTATGTTTTGATGTATAAATTTTGGGTTTGGATCATTAGATATTAATGTTTAAGTGAAAGTTTGCTTTTTCGTAATTGCTACATAAATTTTGGATTTAGATCATTAGATATTGTCTAAGTGAAAGTTATGCTTTCTCGTATTTGCTGGATAAACTTAGGATTTGGATCATTACATATTATTGTCAAAGTGAAAGTTATTATTTTTCGTAATTGTTGGATCATTTGATATTATTTTTCGTAATTATATCTTGTTGGATCAATGACGTCTTGTTCTTTTGTGGTTTGTTGTCAATGGTAAAATTGATTACTATTAAAGCATGATTTGTTTTTTTAATTGAAGAGAAATTAAGACGTGCATAATATGTCCTAATTTATGTGTATTCGGTACTTTTTACGACATACGTTATATGTCATAATATCTGTGCATTAAAGACGTGCATAATAAGTCCTAATTTATGTGTATTCAATACTTTTTAAGCCGTAATTGATGTCTTTATACTTTCCACGACATACAAGAAATGTCGTAATTTATTGTGATACACGACATCCATTGCATGCCATACAAACAGTGTATTCACGGCATACATTGTATGCCGTAAAAACTAGTGACTTTTTACGACGTTGGCAAATACGGCTTTAACTGCGACATACATTGAACGCCGTAAAAACCAATATTTCTTGTAGTGTTAGCTACTTGTGTCAATCTGTTGCCTGTTAAATCTTGGGTTGCTTGATAGATAATAAAAACTTATAGATGCCACATGCTGTAGATGTCTGTTGGTAGGATTGTTAGCAACTAGTTAGAGGATTATAGATTTTAGTTGGGAGGAGTAGTGTGACCGAAGGTGGGTAGAAGTCCTCGAGATTTCGTAAATACCAAATGACTAGAGAAGGCCATAAATATTTTTTTGAGAAATTAAATTTGAGGAGATTAAGGGAATACTAGACTTTGAATTTTAAGAAATAGTTATGAATTTGAACTTCGACGACGAAATTATTTTAAGGTGGGTAGATTTGTAGCCTCCCTTCCCGAAAATTTTTAAAATATTTTTTTATTATTTTTTGATTTAAAATAGTGATTTTAGAATTTTATAAATAATTAAATAGTTAATTATTACTGTAGATGTTTTAGCCATAGTTGAGATTTTGAGAACAAGGTGACTAGGAATCATGACACGGGTAGTGCAGTAGCGTGCCTTGACTAATGTTTAGCCATGGTAGGGGAATACAAAGCTATAGGAGTGTCCTAACTAGGAAAACCAGGCGAAGTTGCGACTTAATCCGTACCGAAGATTTTATTTATTATTTAATTATATTATTGAGTTTTCGGGAACCCGGTTGTACCGAACCTGTCCAGATTGGACCCAAGTCAAATCCAAGCCCATGTAGTCATGTAGTGGGACCAAATACGGCCTTGTAGACATGTTTGGTAAATGCAAATATTTGTATATACTTTAAGGATCGGCAATTTTTTCTAAAAATTATATGTAAATTATGGGTATTATTAATATTAAATAGCGTTTTAGAATATTTATACGATTTTCTGGGACCCAGTAATGGGGGTGTATGATATGCCTGCCTAGAAACTACTTCTAAATTATTTTCATTATTATTGGAATTATTATTATTATTAATGTTATTTTGGGGTTATTAAGTATAGAAAATTATTTATTATTACTAGTTATTATTTAATTTTTATCAGAGATATATGAAAATATAGGTGTGCATATTTATATAGGACTAAAATGGGTCTAGACTAGAAAAGAGTATTCTGGAGTTATTTAGATTTTTTTTATATATATGTGTATATATGTATATAAATATATGGTGCATGTGTGTGTGTGTGTGTATATATATATATATATATATATATATATGTATTAGTTATATAATAAGAAAAATAAAAAAAGGGAATAACAATAAAACCTAATAACTACCCCAGCCATGGGCTGACCTGGCCCGACCACCCAGACCCGTCCCTCAGCCTACAAACCAGGCTTTTAGCTCAGCCTGAGCAAAATCCCGACCCCTTCGAACTGGAAATGCCTACTATAAAATGCCTATGGGGAGAGTCTCAACGAGAAACAGAACCCTAACATCGCCACCAACTACACCTGCGCGCCTTCCCCAGTGCACGCGCGCCGCCCTGGACCACCGCGCGCGGCCGTGCGGGTCGCGGCCGGCCGGAGATGCCAAGCCGCACATACATGCGCGAGATGAAACGCCAACAGCGGATGGAAAGCTCCGTCTTCGCGGTAAGTTCTCTCTCTCTCGACACTCAACCATTTCACGAACCGTAAAATGTTTTGGAAAGCCAACATAACCGTATCGAAACCCCAATAATTTTATTCCATATAGGATGCACGACCAGTCCCTGAGATCGACCCAAAGTTGGTCGAAAACCCATAAAATAGAACACAATTTCAGTCCAATCATCCACGTTCGGAGATCGATCTCGATCGATCCTGTACCGTATTAGAAATTCTATTTAAACACAATTATAGACAACATATAGGACTCCACGACCCAATTTGCGGAAGTCGAATTCATCGACCATGCGCCGAGAAATCGATTTCCCAATATTGAGAAAAACCTGTTTTAAAAACTAGAAAATTCATCCACACGACATGCGTCCCTCCAATTCGGGCGACGTGTGTCACGACCCGCACCGCTTTTCGGATATGAGACGTGTCCAAGCCAGCCTACGCCGCAGAGTCGACGGTAGAACGCTATCAAGCCCGCAAGAAAATAAATGCTCAAAAATAAACATTTGCTGCTCATTCACATTTCTACATTTATTACAACATTTATAATTAAAGAAAAATACAAGATTTTACAGTAAATAAAAATACATCTGCTATCTATTTCTAGGTTGTCTTCAGCATACCCAAGTCTTCTCCAGTGCTAAGAGTGATCGCGGCTAAACCTGTAAAATATGGTTATCCAGTCAGGATTGGAACAAGTACACAAACCGATGGCAATGCAAAACACAATAGAATTAACAAGACCTGAAAATAGCATATGAGAAATAAAAACAGGAAGATAACTGATGACATAGCACGATAGAGAAGTAAACAAGGAAAACTAATAAAAGACGTCTATCTAGGTGGTGTGAAATATTTGTTTCGATATGTGAACGGCTAGGGGGTAAATCTGGCACCTGCACGTGTCGTGTACAGGTGCTATTGTTCACGAATATACATCATGGGATAGTTCTGGGTAGTCCACATGTCTACTAAGATATTCCCCCTCCCGACTACTCCGTGTGACGAGCGTGTCAATAAGCAGCAAGATATATGTATAGACATGAAATGAAAAGACTACTATGAATCGGAAAGCAATCAGAAAGTGCACTTGCCTGAGGTCCTTAGTTGGAGAAACCAATAATACTATACCACTCAAAGAGCCACAATCAGTCAACACATGTAGAAGTCTTCGGATGCTGAAACAAACAGTACCAACGTTCTCAGAATAGTCAAATTAGCTAGGATTGCATGTCCATAAGTCCAATTCTGGACACAGGAGCAAAACGGTAATATCGGGCAAAAATGATGTCCGCCGTTGGACTCGCTTTTCACCGAAAAGCGTGCCAGAGTCAACGGCCTCTAAAGTCGTCAAACTACATGTCTACGGATCCAGTTTTCCGATACGAACCCAACCGTATGTCCAGAATTGAATTCCGGCGGGCCGTGCACAAAATCGTCCGTTGAGTGGAACCGTGGGGCCCGCAAAACGGTAATTTTATCAACTGTCTTAGAATCGGACCAAACTTGGCATACAGGACCAAAAAAATGATACGGTCCTGTTGGCACAAGTTTTGTCTCGATCTGACGAGCATGCACAAAGTAATTAGAGAATTTGCACAGAGTCTGATACGGGGAATTTTGACGGATACGGATCAAATTCGTCGCGCACACGCGACCAATTTGAATTCCGTCAAAGCCCACATGACCACGGAACCATTATGCAGCTTTCGATGCATTCGGTTCACAACCACGTCGTCCGGATTGGCGTGACGCACGTCGTGTGGATGAATTTTTTAGTTTTTAAAACAGGTTTTTGGGAAACTTTAGGACGTGTGTCACGACCCGCACCGCTTTTTGAATACGAGACGTGTCCAAGCCAGCCTACGCCGCAGAGTCGACGGTAGAACGCTGTCAAGCCCGCAAGAAAATAAATGCTCAAAAATAAACATTTGCTGCTCATTCACATTTCTACATTTATTACAACATTTATAATTAAAGAAAAATACAAGATTTTACAGTAAATAAAATTGATACATCTTATCTATTTCTAGGTTGTGTTCAGCATACCCAAGTCTTCCCCAGTGCTAAGAGTGATCGCGGCTAAACCTGTAAAATGTTTGTTATCCAGTCAGGATTGGAACAAGTACACAAACCGACGGTAATGCAAAACACAATAGAATTAACAAGACCTGAAAATAGCATATGAGAAATAAAAACTGGAAGATAACTGATGACATAGCATGATAGAGAAGTAAAACAGAAAAAAACTAATAAAAGACATCTATCTAGGTGGTGTGAAATATCCGTTTCGACATGTGAACGGCTAGGGGGTAAATCCGGCACCTGCACGTGTCGTGTACAGGTGCTATTGTTCACGAATAGACATCATGGGCTGGGTAGTCCACATGTCTACTAAGATATTCTCCTCTCGACTACTCCGTGTGACGAGCGTGTCAACAAGCAGCAAGATATATGTATAGACATGAAATGAAAAGACTACTATGAATCGGAAAACAATCAGAAAGTGCACTTGCCTGAGGTCCTTAGTTGGAGAAACCAATAATACTATACCACTCAAAGAGCCACAATCAGTCAACACATGTAGAAGTCTCCGGATGCTGAAACAAACAGTACCAACGTTCTCAGAATAGTCAAATTAGCTACGATTGCCGGTCCTTAAGTTCAATTCTGGACACAGGGGCAAAACGGTAATTTTGGACAAAAACAATGTCCGCCGTTGGACCCACTTTGTACCGAAAAGCATGCCAGAGTAAACGGTCTCTAAAGTCGTCAAACTACATGTCTACGGATCTAGTTTTTCGATAAGAACCCAACCGTATATCCAGAGTTGAATTCTGGCAGGCCGTGCACAAAATTGCCCGTTAAGTGGAACCGTGGGGCCCACAAAATGGTAATTTTATCAACTGCCTCAGAATCGGACCAAACTTGGCATACAGGACCAGAAAAATAATACGGTCCTGTTGGAGCAAGTTTTGTCTCAATCTAACGAGCGTGCACAAAGTAATTGGAGAATTTGCACAGAGGCTAATACGGGAAATTTTAACGGATACGGATCAAATTCGTCGTGCACATGCGACCAATTTGAATTCCGTCAAAGCCCACATGACCACGGAACTATTACGCAGCTTTCGATGCGTTCGGTTCACAATCACGTCGTCCGGATTGGCGTGACGCCTGTCGTGTGGATGAATTTTCTAGTTTTTAAAATAGGTTTTTGGGAAATTTTGGGATTCGATTTCTCGACGCGTAGTCGATGATTTTTGAATCAACAAAAGGGTCGTGAAGTCCTACAGGTTGTCTATAATTGTCTTCAAATAGTTTTTCAAATATTATATTGGATCGATCGGGATCGATCGTCAAACTTGGGTGACTGGACAGTATATACCCTGTTTTTCGAACAGGTTTTTGGGCCGTGTTTGGCGTCGTCTTGCCGACAACCTAGGGCATCTAGATACAATACATTTGAAGGGAATTAGAGTCGGTTATATCAGGATCATACCTGACGAATCATCTCAGAAAACGATGGAGCAACGATCGTGGACTTCGATCACGAAGTCCTCCCCCGCAGCACCTTGCTGCTGTTGCCATTCTCCACTGTTTGCACGTTGGGCGCTGCCACGCCGGCCGACGGCGGCCCTCGGCGGCGACTGTCAACCCGCGCGCACACGCGGGGTGCGCCCAGGCTAGGGTGGTGGCGGCGCGAATTTAGGTTTCGCGTTCTGCTGCTGCTGCTTCTCTATCGAAGCCTGCTGATACGAATTTATATGTACAGGGCTTACCGGGTTGTAGTATTACTGTGCGGGGGAGGAGGGAATTGTGCGTGTCTCTGTTTGGGGGGTGTTGGGCTCACGGGTTGGGCTGTGAGCATAAGGGGCTCGTGTTCTGCTGCTCCTTCATTCTATTTCTTTTTCTTCTTTTTCTTTTACTAATTTCTTTCTATTTCTTTTATTACATTACTTATAAATATATATATATATATATATATATTATATATATATATATATATATATATATATATATATATATAATAAAAGTACATGTACATTTATACATATTTGTACACACCTAAATATATTAAATACCCACTATATACGTATATTCATATTTACATAAACATACACACACACACACACACACAATATATATATATATATATATAATATATATATATATATATATCTATTATATATATATATATATATATATATATATATTATATATACACACGTACACATATTTATATATACACCTATATCTTTTGCAAAAATAAAATGATGATAACTAATAATGATAAATAATTTATTTTAATCACCACAATAGTAATATTAATATTATATAACCTCCATAAATAATAATAATAATAATAGTAACGAAATTCAATAAGCCAAATAATTTTCATAAAAATATCACAATTTAAATAAAATAAATAATAATAAAAATTTAAAATTTTCGGGAAGGGAAGCTACAAATCTACCCACCTTAAAAATAGTTTCGTCCTCGAAATTCTAACTCATAGACATGCCTAAAATTCAAAAATAAAAATGAAATGAATAAATCCACTTTTACCACAATCTTCTCGAATTTAATTCCTCACAATATTTTATAACCCTTTCTAGCCATTCTATAACTCTGAATACTTGAGGATTACTACCTACCTTTGGTCACACTACTATCAGATCTCCTGTCGCTAAAACTTTATAATCTTCTAACTAATTGCTAAAATTTCTACTAATGTGTATCTACCGCATATGGCATCTATATCCTCTCCTACCTATCAGGCGATCCAAATCTTAACAAGCAACAAATTTACACAGGTAGCTAAGAAATATTGGTGAATTCTAATAAGCATGTCCTTCGTTGCCCCGAAATAAAGGACAGAAAGGTAAGAAGGAATAATCGAGGGCAATTATGAAGTTTCAAGAACGGTAGAGAGTTTCCGTTGATACAGATAGAAGGGAAATTTATGAACCACTGCTTTATTTACTCTAGTTCAGTTACTTGCTACGTCGAAGAGCCCTTCTTTTACTTAGAGTGGCCTGCAATCCGTGCAATACAGAAGTCACATTTTCAAAATTATAATCCAAACAAGGTTCCATAATGGAGTAGAATTTGAGAAATCAAGATTGTGATCTTTCTCATAGTTATTTAAACACACGAGAAAGGGATAAGAATGCAATACCAGATCGTATCGCGACTTCCGGGTAGATAGGATAAGGGTTACCAGTGGCTACATATACTAAGAGGTGGGGACTACATAATAGATACAGGGTCATATCTCAATTAGTTCAGTTATATAGTCCAAATATGGTGGTGTGCATGGATGGGTTCTACTGGGCCTTAATGGGTTCTCTATTTGGACCAGTCGTTGGTTGGATGAACATTGGATTTCATTCTATATGGACTGAACAAGATCCCAAGATACAACTACGTCTACTAGGTTAGGGTAACCTAGAATAGGCTTTAACTCAAGTGGTTGAGCTAGTTGCCCGTCAGGTTGGTTAGCTAGGTTCATGAAGCCCAAAAATGCACCTTCCGAGACTTTTGTATTTAAGTATCACACGAGGCCTCAATTGGGTGGCACACTGGTGACATGTGCGTAGTAGGCTTCGAGTAGATCACCACCATATTAGTCGAAGGAATTGAGTCAAGGTTGAGACTCTAGTGGGAGTCGGAAAGTATACCGGTATCATGGTAAGGGTTATAACTAATCTTTTTACTTGAAAGTCGTACCCCAAAAATAGAGTACAAGGGGACGGGTTTGAGTGGGACATGATATACCTAGATGAAGGTGGACTCGTCTAGATCTTGCATATGGAATTGTGTGGAAGATAACAGCTGGTCTCGTGCTCCGAATATTAATGACACGACCGGGTACACAAAATGATCTAAATGGATAGTGGGAGTCTACGGGGCACTAATTATCTGCTAATGGAAATTA
>JANAVB010008599.1:1491224-1496264 GCA_029216955.1 Iris pallida | reverse complement strand
TTAAAAACAAAACAAACTCAGTTAAAGGAAAATGATTCACACAGAAATCTCAGGAAACCATGAACTCAGATTTTGAGTTCATATCCTCCATGCCAAATCACACAGTTTCAGTATTTACATATCAGTCCACACAACACATCACCCCCCCCCCCATTTCGAATCAAAAATACCACCAATAACCCAAATTCGAAACCCAAGTAATACATGCATAGACACAACATAATAGGGTCTTAAACCATGTAATTAACGCATTAAACTAGCTAAAATGACTGCCCAAAACCAATATAAAAACTGGAAAATCAGCGAAGAGCACTATTTCAAAAAATGGAGAATTGAGAAATTGATGATCAAATTCAACTAAATCAAACTATTAATGGTTGGTAATGATTAACAACATTGTACACGTGTCTTATGAAGTGTTTGTCCCAGCAAGAGGACAAAACGTGTCCAATTGATTAAAACACTAAACAGTGCACTAAGACACGGCAGTTAGGCACTGCGTCGTGCACAGGTGCACGCGTGTTGCACCCGACACAGCCCAAACTAGATCTCGTGCTCGTGTCAGGGGTGCCTAGGGTAGACCTAGGTGTGTGTCACCCTGATTGTGTCTCGTGTCCTGTGTCAGCTGTGTCGAGCCGTATCAGTGGCTAATACACACTGTGCACAGATCAGTGAGAAATCAGTGCACGACTGATTTCTCTCCAACCCGACCACGAAACCCAGTAAAACTTTGGGGCATGATGTCAGTGCATGCCCCCTAGTGTCCACAAAATTTGTGTCAAACCATCAAGTGTCGTGTCCTGCAGGAGGCCCGAACAGCAGGGAGAACTGTAGCGCGCGTGCGAGAACGTGTGCACGCTGTCCAAACGACGACACAAACTCGATTCAAGTTCAGAGCTAAAGAAATGAATAAGCGACACAAAAATACATTTTCCTATTCAAAAAGTTTTGCAAAAACAGAACGAAATGTCCATTGAGACATTTCGTCAAACACCTATGGCTGTCACTGATACGTGTCCGATACGGACACGTACAGGACACAAATTCCTACAAATCCTATTCCTACAAGGTCAGGATACTTAGGGCTAGGCATCCATGCAATTAAAACCAAATTTAAATAGGGGATTAGGATTTTACCTATGGTGTTCTCCAACACAACAACCCTTTGAAGGATTCCCAAAAGCCACCAAACTCCTTCAAATTGATAGAAAACTGAGAATAACCAATTCCAACAGCAAGAAAACATCAATTAGAACCTATTGCAATTTGTTTGGATTAAAAAGGAGTTAAAATGGATTTTCTAGGGATTTTTGAAGTAGGGAAAATACCTCTTTCTAAGCTTGCTCTTTCCTAATGAGGCTAGCCCTAAATGGAGGAGAATATTTATAGGAGGGGGTTTCCCAATGGGTGTAGTGGCTGGACAAATAGTGTTAGGGTTAGGGTTAGGCATTAGTTAATGGGCTTTGGGCCTATTTGGCTAGTTATTGATTTAATGATTAATCACAAGTCATGGCTTATGACTTAAATGATCTAACTTAAGTCAAATAACCAAACCATGGGTCAACTCTAGTCTAACTAGGGTTGCATAACCTAAACAAGTCCAAACTCAACTAGGGTTAGCTCCTAGGTTAGTCTACCATGGTCATTGCTAGTCAAAGTCAACCTAGTCAACCCTCATTCAAACAATTCCAAAATAAATTCTAAAAATTCCCATAAATTCAAATAAATTATAATAAATTCAAATAACCCCAAAATGACAAAAATACCCTCAAACTAGAAATGATAAATAAAATACCCTAATCACAAGTCAATTTTAAATAGTTTAAAAAGATTAAAAATCACCAAGAATCATAATATGAATTAAATATAATAAATAATAATTATATTAAATTTCAAATTTCTCATCTGGAAAAACTGGTGTTACAATCCTACCCACCTTATAAAAATTTGTCCTCGAAATTAAGATGGTCGCACCCCTTTCTTGGTCAACATAGTCAAGGTCAATCACTAGTCAATTTCTCAACATCCTAGTGCTTGGTCATCTTCTTAGGACTTTACCTCTGCCAGCTACCTAAGTGTTGGCAACTAGAATTTAGCAAAAGAGAACTCTATAATAGGCTAGCTCTTAACTTCCCAATCCTATCAAGTCACCCATAACTAAGGACCTACAAGCTAAGCACACCAATCCCAATACCACATATATATATGCTCAAGAACAACAACCCACCTCATATATCCTAAGTATATCATCTATATACATATATGACTGATCAACCAAGGGTTAAGGCAGACTAAACTTATAAGGGACTGAAACAAATGCTTAGGACTAGGCTAAGGATGAATGGTCTGAAACATCATTATAGGCAAAAGGGAAGGATGCCAAGGGGACTGAGATCATGAGCTAAAAGATAGGACATTTGGGTCCACTTGTATAGTCAAAGTGAAGGAAAACCTACATGGTGACTGAAACATGCCTCTAGATCAACCTGGGCTCCCCTCTCTATCTAGCTGAACTAACTATATGCAAAACAGTGGTCTGAAAGATGAACCAAACTTGTGTACAGGAATGCAATAGGCAGTATACTGCAATGAGTGCAGGCTACGTACCAATCAAAACATACATAAATATACAACTATATATTTAACCCTCATCACCTCAACTCTACTCAGGGTCTAAAACACACACTCCCTACCACATGCCTAGCACTCCACTGAAGGGGTCAGATACTGTAAGGTGTATTGGGACAGAACAGTGAACTGCCCCAAGTGGTGAGTACAGGCCTCTAGCATGCATGATACTAATTCTCCTGATATGCAAAATATGGTAGGGGTTGATGGTTATATTGGTGAGTCAATAATTGGGGTCTGAACTATGGTCCAGTGAAACCTATGATGCAACATGGTAGGAATTTGAGTACAGTGAACAACTTATACAAGTTTGAACTAAGAGGACGGGTATCTAGTGAAGGGGCTGCAAACTGCCTATAAAGGTTGATCAACATGACTGAACTCAACACAAGAGAACCTACTAAAATAGGGAGTGGACCAATATAGGCTAACAACATGTCAATAATCCTATACGACAATGACCTATAGATACCAACCAAGCCCATAACCCATATGCCAATACCATCTGTAATCTATATGTATATAGGCCTCTCAGTCTTAGGTGAACTACAACTATACCCAAGGACAGGCTCTGGTCGTGGGTGCCTCACTGGAAAAAGGTAAGGAAAATAATAACAATCATCAAGGCTGTAAGGCATACTAACATCCTATATGTAACTGGTTGGTATTATAATAACAAGAAAATCATCTACCATGGGTTACTATTCTAATACCAATGCTAACTATCATCTCTAGGGTGCAGACACTCTACAAGCCATCACATCATTACACTATGAAAGAGCTACATATGAATAAGCTCTACAACTAAATATCCCTACTCCCAAGTTATTTGATGATGGAAAACAATTTTAAAAAATAACAGAAGGGTATGATAGAGATGATATGTTGAAACCTTCTCAAGACAAAATCTGATAATCATATGCGTCTGTCCAAAATCATGTTACTCAGAGTCTTCGTCATGTTAGTGAGCAAGGCTACGATAATCATAGAGTCCTTGACCAAGGCACATACTTCTAGAATCATGGTATTTAAAATTTTGCATTGCCGCATGCTTGGCAGCGAAAACCTTAAATTCCCACACCCGAGAAATACGTCCTAAATCTGACTATATGTCCTCACTATGCCAGCTAACACGACTAGCGAAGATTCTAGATTCCATAACTGGGTGACCTAGCCCATATGATCCATCTCAGAAGAAAATCAAACATAACACAAGAACAACAGGACAAAATTTGATCAATCAACAAGGAACAGAGGGAATCGAAATTTCAAGGCTGTAATAAGAGGCAATTTCGAAAATGGAATCAAAAGAACGGAACCTGCAACTAGATCTCCAACGGCCTGAGCATCCTCGACTGTCCTGGCAAAAACTCGCTCTTGCTGGCCTCCCCTGGCCTTGCTGATGCTGCATGTACCTCTGCTGCTGCGTCGGTAACGGTCCCCGCTGCTGACCTACCGGAGCCTTGGCTCCTCCTCCTGGTGTGCTCCTTGTGTGCTCTGCCTATGTACTGGAAACACTCCTCAGCTGGTGGTCCGCTGCTCCACATAGTAGGCACCTGCCCAGCCTCTTCCTGCACTCACCCCATCCATGCCCCGGTTTCTTGCAGTAGGGACAACTGATTGTCTGCTGCCTGGGTGCCTGATACTGTCTGGGTTGCTGCTGTCCCTGCTGATGGCCCTGACCCTGGAACTGCTGAACAGGCCTCTGTTGATACTGATGCTGAATCTGCAAGAGGGGTATCTTGGCCAGGCCCGCACTACCACTAGCTCCCTCAAAAGGAGGTGCAATGGACAATCCATCTTCTGGTGGGCACCTGACCCACAGAAATAGCAAACCTTCAACCTCTTCCTACTGCTCCCAGTGTCCCGGCTTCTTGCAGTAGGGACAACTGATCGCCTTCGGGTCCTGACCCTGATAATAATACTGCACCTGCTGAACTCCCACTGGTGTCTGCTTCTGCTGGATCTGCACATGGGGCCTCTTAGCCTGGCCTCCGCTGCTGCTAGTACCGTGAGCGTCCCGTCCCCTCTTGTACAACTGTTGCCGCTGAGTTTCCACTAACTGCTGGAATAAGGAGAACAACCGCGCCACGTCCTCTGATCCTGATGGCGATTGCTGCTGAAGAACGTTCGGGACGACAGGAGAAAGTCTCGGAGTAGGAAGAGGAGCACTCCCATAAGCTACAGATATCCCAGCCTGAGCTGGCATAACAGGAACTGCAGTCTCGGGGCCCTGCTGATCAGGACGAGGGGTGGTAGACCCCTCAGTGGTATCTTCCTGATCGAGATGAAGAGATCGTGTCTCCATAACCATCCTGAAGACAGATCAAATAAGGAATCAATACTGAGAGAGAAATAATAATTCAAGGGAGGACAGTTATTCAAGGAAGTATCAGGAATTTAGATGGCAGG
>JANAVB010008599.1:1406224-1488724 GCA_029216955.1 Iris pallida | reverse complement strand
GACTTCTTGAATAGCCCACACTCTAAATCTCATATTTTAAATAACAAAACAAACTCAGTTAAAGGAAAATGATTCACACAGAAATCTCTGGCAACCATGTAATTAACATAATTAAACTAGCTAAAACGACTGCCCAAAACCAATATGAAAAACTAGGAAAATCAGTGAAGAGCACTGTTTCAGAAAAAAATGGAGAATTAAGAAATTGATGATCAAATTCAACTAACAAACTATTAATGGTTGGTAATGATTAACAACATTGTAAACGTGTCTTATGAAGTGTTTGTGTCCCAGCAAGAGGACACAAACGTGTCCAATTGATTAAAATACTAAAACAGTGGACTGAGACACGGCAGTTAGGCACTGCGTCGTGCACAGGTGCACGCGTGTCTTGCACCCGACACAGCCCAAACTAGATCTCGTGCTTGTGTCAGTGGGTGCGCCTAGGGTAGACCTAGGTGTGTGTCACCCTGATTTGTGTCCTCGTGTCGCCGTGTCAGCTGTGTCGAGCCGTATCAGTGGCTAATTACACACTGTGCACAGATCAGTGAGAAATCAGTGCACGACTGATTTCTCTCCAACCCGACCACGAAACCCAGTGAAACTTTAGGGGCATGATGTCAGTGCATGCCCCCTAGTGTCCACAAAATTTTGTGTTAAACCATCAAGTGTCATGTCCTGCAGGAGGCCCGAACAGCAGGGGAGAACTGTAGCAGCGTGCGCGCGTGCGAGAACGTGTGCACGCGTGTCCAAACGACACGACACAAACACGATTCAAGTTCAGAGCTAAAGAAATGAATAAGCGACACAAAAATACATTTTCCTATTCAAAAAGTTTTGCAAAAACACAACGAAATGTCCATTGAGACATTTCGTCAAACACCTATGGCTGTCACTGATACGTGTCCGATATGGACACGTACAGGACACAAATTCCTACAAATCCTATTCCTACAAGGTCAGGATACTTAGGGCTAGGCATCCATGCAATTAAAACTAAATTTAAATAGGTGGATTAGGATTTTACCTATGGTGTTCTCCAACACAACAACCCATTGAATAAGAATTCCCAAAAGCTACCAAACTCCTTCAAATTGATAGAAAACAGAGAATAACCAATTCCAACAGCAAGAAAACATCAATTGGAACCTATTGCAATTTGTTTGGATTAAAAAGGAGTTAAAATGGATTTTCTAGGGATTTTTGAAGTAGGGAAAATACCTCTTTCTAAGCTTGCTCTTTCCTAATGAGGCTAGCCCTAAATGGAGGAGAATATTTATAGGAGGGGGTTTCCCAATGGGTGTAGTGGCTGGACAAATAGTGTTAGGGTTAGGGTTAGGCATTAGTTAATGGGCTTTGGGCCTATTTGGCTAGTTATTGATTTAATGATTAATCACAAGTCATGGCTTATGACTTAAATGATCTAACTTAAGTCAAATAACCATATCATGGGTCAACTCTAGTCTAACTAGGGTTGTATAACCTAACCAAGTCCAAACTCAACTAGGGTTAGCTCCTAGGTTAGTCTACCATGGTCATTGCTAGTCAAAGTCAACCCAGTCAACCCTCATTCAAACAATTCCAAAATAAATTCTAAAAATTCTCATAAATTCAAATAAATTATAATAAATTCAAATAACCCCAAGAATGACAAAAATACCCTCAAACTAGAAATGATAAATAAAATACCCTAATCACAAGTCATGATTTTAAATAGTTTAAAAAGTTTAAAAATCACTAAGAATCATAATATGAATTAAATATAAATAAATAATAATTATAATTACAAAATTTCAAAATTTCCCTCATCTGGAAAACTGGGTGTTACAGTGTATGCAGACTTTTATGAATGAGTATGCAGACTTTTATGAATGAGTATGCAGACTTTTACAATCACTAATTATCTATAACTGTCAATGTGTATGCAGACTTTTATGAATGAGGAAATTTCACCTTTAGTGCTAGTATATTATCTGTCCCAATTATTGTCAGAAGAACCCAACTCTCTTGATAGCTTTTACAATACCCTAAACCACCTAGAGGCAAAAAAACTGGTATATAGCTCCAAGATCTTTAGGAATTTTCATATAAAGTTTTTGGCATCTAGTGAGCCCAGCCTGTATCCCAATCTAACAAAAACCATAGATCATGTCGTATTCGTGTAATGAAAAAGGTATCGTGTCAGCACAGGCACTCTGAAACCCTTGTCTTGTTCATGTCGCATTGTGTAGGTCTCATATCAAACATGGCACGGACATCAAAATAACATTAGCACACACAAAAACTAATTTCATGTCTGTTTCGTGCCGTACTAGTGCTTGTGCAGCATAGATCATGTCGTATTCGTGTAATAAAAAAGGTATAGCAAGGTTCAAGTTATCAGTTTCAGACCCTTCCTATGAGTGTCAGTTTTGGCAGTTTCGAGGGTATCAGTGTTTCTGAATAGGTCGGTTTTTGTAGTTTCAGCGGTTTTGGTGATTTTAGTAATGGTTTCAGTCGTTAGAACTTTCACATATAGTTTAACAAAAACAGATGCCCCTAAACTTTGTAACCTTACTGGAACAGACAGCTTCTGGTTCCCTCCAGTTTTCTCTTTAGCTTATGTTCCAAAACCCAAACGGAAGCTTCCTATTTGGCTTTACCTTCTAGTTTGCCCTTGTAGTTTTGTTGTACATGCATATTTTGCTACTTCTTGATTCAACAGTTATGGCTTAATCCAACAGAAATTATTAATAAATATTTTGTTTGCTAAACTATTTTTGAATAGCATAAAGTTCTTTCAATGCAACTGTCACAGAGTGAAAATTCCTTTTTCTGGCTTATGATTGAAATTTGAGTGCTAATGTTGCTTGGAGGAAATAAATACTAGCACAAAGCTCTTGAGTATCTTTGTCTATTCAAACCTTTTTTTAGACAAAAAATGATAGATATTTAACCTGTATAACTAGGCTAAAATCCTATCACTACAAGAAAAGTAGACCTTCAACTGCCACTATTTTGTGCATTTAAGAATGTCTGCAACTACGAAGCTAATTTAAAGCTAATATCCATCTTCATGCATGCTCATACGAAGCTAATTTAAAGCATGTTTGTTATAAGTGCTTCATATCCAGTAATTGGTTTCATATGTCTAAACTATAAGTTGCATGAAGCAATGCCGATCAGACCATGGGTACATCTGTCCTGATCCAGATCTGTAAAATACCGGGATACATATATGATATTATGGATCCCATATAATACTACATGGATAGCAATATGTTATTTAGGATTGCAAATGATGACATGATATTTGTGATTATATTGGATAAATATATGGATCCAGAAATATATATATATATATATATATATTTTATATATATATATATATATATATATATATAGAGGATGAGGGAGGTGAGGTGCCACCCTATGGAGGGTGTCTACTTGTCACCCCCCACATGCTATCATCATGCACCCATGTGCATGATGATAGCGTGGGGGGGTGACAAGTAGGCACCCTCCCGTGAGGTGGCACCCAACCTCCCTTATTCTCTATATATAGAGGATGAGGGAGGTGAGGTGCCACCCTATGGAGGGTGTCTACTTGTCACCCCCCCACATGCTATCATCATGCACACATATGCATGATGATAGCATGGGGGGGTGACAAGTAGACACCCTCCCGTGAGGTGGCACCCTACCTCCCTCATCCTCTATATATGGATCCAGATCGGTCATCATCTGGAACTGGATCCAGAGATCAGGAGATGACATGATACAAAAACAGAATTTATGGTATACATATATAAACATATAAACCTGTGTAACATAAATATATGTCAGAAATTAACGAAATGTCTGTAGATTGCATAAAATGGTTAGTTTGGTATCATAGATAGAAGAATACAAATTAATTTTCCTATCCCTGTAGAGCTTTGATAAAAGCAGGCATTCATATGAAGCACCCCTATGAAGCACCCCTTTACTTGACTTTGATGCCATCCATCCATTGTTTATAGTGCCTTCCCGTTGAAGGATTTAGCTTCCATTACAAATTGAAGTGTATCATCTTTCAGTAAAAGATTTCTTGTATCTCTATAGCAGAACGACATTTCATACAGAATAATCAAGATGCTCATATCAACTACCTCTTTTGCTTTTGTTGTAGGTTGCAGACATGGGATGAGAGATTGTCAGACAGAGGGCAGGTTATGCTGGAGAAGATGGTGGGCTAGTTCATGTTGTCCGACATTATGTTTGATGTATAAATTTTGGGTTTGGATCATTAGATATTAATGTTTAAGTGAAAGTTTGCTTTTTCGTAATTGCTACATAAATTTTGGATTTAGATCATTAGATATTATTGTCTAAGTGAAAGTTATGCTTTCTCGTATTTGCTGGATAAACTTAGGATTTGGATCATTACATATTATTGTCAAAGTGAAAGTTATTATTTTTCGTAATTGTTGGATCATTTGATATTATTTTTCGTAATTATATCTTGTTGGATCAATGACGTCTTGTTCTTTTGTGGTTTGTTGTCAATGGTAAAATTGATTACTATTAAAGCATGATTTTTTTTTTAAATTGAAGAGAAATTAAGGCGTGCATAATATGTCCTAATTTATGTGTATTCAGTACTTTTTACGACATACGTTATATGTCATAATATCTGTGCATTAAAGACGTGCATAATAAGTCCTAATTTATGTGTTTTCAGTACTTTTTAAGCCGTAATTGATGTCTAGTTTATACTTTCCATGACATACAAGAAATGTCGTAATTTATTGTGTATACACGGCATCCATTGCATGCCGTACAAACAGTGTATTCACGGCATATATTGTATGCCGTAAAAACTAGTGACTTTTTACGACGCGAGCAAATACGGCTTTCACTGCGGCATACATTGAACGCCGTAAAAACTTTTTACGGCATACTTTGCACGTCGTAAAAACCAATATTTCTTGTAGTGCTTGGAAGGCTTTAGTGTAAAGTTTGACACAATCTCCCAAGCTTTTGGACTCCTTCTTACGAGCTCCTTGGTCTCCAAGCTCCAAGTCTTGTAGGATGAAAATTCGGAGAAGTTTTGAGAGATTTTGGAGGAGTTTTGATGGTGGGAAGTGTGGGAAAATGAAGGGGCTTGTAGAGAGCTCTTCTAGGCTTTGTGGAGGCTCTAAATGAAATGAAGAAGAAGAAGAAGAAGAAAATCCTCTCCATATGATTGCCATAAATGTGCCATAAAACCCTCTATAAATTGTCCATTCTACCCCTCAAGTTGTCATGAACACTCATCTTAAATGAAGGGTTGTTTTGTTCTAAGTGTTGGATTAATTTCCATTCCTAATCTTGACTCAACATGACTTAAATGTGGCTAGTTGTGTTCATCCTAGGTTCAACTGGTCATGTCTAGTCCAATTAGGTCCACTAATCAACGTACAATAATTAGGCTAGTTTTCCAATAAATAAAACCTTCACAAGCAATTAATTGAATAACTATATAGGCAATCTAAATAATATAAAATGACAAAAATAGCCATATCTAGGATTGTGATAGTGACACACATCGTAGAAGAACTTTGTACACCGATTCCCGTCTCGAAGACATGAACATTTTGCTCTTTGCACCATATCGACCTGCTCCTGAAGGCGATGCTCACCAACCGACTGCACAAGCTCGCTCTCTGCCAATGCTATCAAGATTAAGGACGTCACTTTGCAACCAATCTTGTAGAAACCAGAGCCTCTCCTCCTCCTACAAGTTGGCGGACAGGGGTAGCCTTACTCCATTGTTTAAGACTAGCCTCTATCGCATTTAATTTTAACACAAGTCGGTATTGAGGATTTCCTCTGACCATCCCCTCATAGTCCCCTTGACACAACCTCGCTATACCCATCCTTACCCATTTATTATTGAACCGGAACGAGCAGGCAACTCTACGACGACGGCTCAGTAACTGAATGCAAATGTAGGAGTGTTCAGACTTGCCCGAGGGTAGACCCTCAACCTTCGAGCCTAGATACTTGTTGAACCACATTCGATTCCCAAGAGCGCGGTCTAACTGGCATGCCACTGGCTTATTTACGACTTTATTGTGCCACATCCACAGGTGCCGCGTATGCTCCAATTGTTGAAGTCCTGCATGCAGAAGACATTGTTGGAAGTCGTGAAGCAGATAATCAGGGACTTCTTTTCCATCCACCATCTCATGTATATATATATATGAGGGCATTGGAGTCACTCATGATCACTAGTGGCAAATTATCTCGTATTAAAAATTATATATATATATATATATATATTTTTTTTTCTTTATATATATATATATATATATATATATATATATATATATATATATATATATATATATATATATATATTATATATATATATATATATAGGAATCAAGTTTGCCTCTCTGAAGAACTTGATTCCAATGATATATATAAAAATATATATATCATTGGAATCAAGTTCTTAAGAGAGGCAAACTTGTTTGCGTGAATCTCTCAGTCTCGACTACAACTTAGGATCAAACAAATGGTAGACTGTAAAGTTTGCGTTGACCTCTGTTTCTAGCCTCTATTGTACATCTTTGATCTTACCTTGGAATAACATAAATGACAACTCTTGGATGCATAACAACTGATATCTCCTATGAAAGATAAAACTTCCTATAATAGGAGCAACATAAGTCTCAATTACTCATTAGTTTGTCTGAAATCAATGCTTTGTTAGTCCCCATCTAAACAGAGTGTTCAAGAATCTGGCTGACACTTGTATTAGTATATTCCCATATTCAGGAGTTAAATAAATTTATTGAATAACTTCAGCTGTTCATCAAACCTGTTTTGAAACTAGGTTGAAGCAGCCATTTCCTTCTTTTTTAAAGAGGCGAAAATTTATTACTAGATTCTAGTCAAGAGTCTAATTTTTGCCATTTTATTAGTCCAAACCATGCACATACTGGCTGGTGGCTACTTAGCAGCAGCTGTACGCCGGTTCCATTTTGAAACCGCGTGAGTGAGCCCCCTCTCGTCATCATAACATATAGAAGAACACTGATACATACAGCTCTTTGCCAGCCCATAGCCAATGAAACTTCCCATTCTCTTCTCTCCTTCCTACCACCAACCGATATATAAACCCCAAACCCCTGCAAGTTCTCTCATAGATCACAATATTTCTTTATAAGTTCAAACTACCACTTGTCCTTCTAAAATTGCAATGGCTTCTTCAATGTCGACGATATCCTCACGTGCTTCCATACTAATAGCATGTTGGTCTCTGGTTGCGACCGCCCTCGCCAACGGCAACTTCTACGAGGAAGTTGACATCACTTGGGGCGATGGTCGCGGAGCGATAGTAGGTAATGGGCAGCTCCTCACCTTGTCACTCGACAAGGCCTCCGGCTCAGGCTTCCAGTCCAAGAGCGAGTACTTGTTTGGGAAGATCGACATGCAGATCAAGCTCGTCGGAGGAAACTCTGCTGGCACCGTCACTGCCTATTATGTACGTAAGATCGAAACTAACAAAAATTTGGTATCGTGTACATGTCATAGAAACAGCCATTCAAGGTCATGACTATAGTTCTAATGTTGTGTTTAAAATGTGTGGCAGCTGTCATCTCAAGGGGCTACTCATGATGAGATCGACTTCGAGTTCCTCGGAAACCTCAGTGGAGATCCTTACATTCTCCATACCAATGTCTTCACTCAAGGGAAGGGGAACAGGGAGCAGCAGTTCTATCTCTGGTTCGATCCGACTGCAGACTTTCACACCTATTCCATCCTTTGGAATCCGCAACATGTAATGTAAGTGTTTCACAATATATTTATATACATATATAGCATCCACCAGTAGCTTCAGTGTTACGTAGTTGCGCAGAACAATTATTCATTCATTTCTTGCTCTATTTTTTTTTTCAGTTTCATGGTCGATGGCATGCCAATTAGAGACTTCAAGAACCACGAAGCCAACAATATCTCGTTCCCTAATCAGCAGCCTATGAGGATCTATTCCAGCCTGTGGAACGCCGATGATTGGGCTACGAGGGGTGGGCTCGTCAAGACCGACTGGACTCAAGCACCCTTCACCGCATCCTATAGAGGGTTCAATGCCGACGCCTGCACCTGGTTGTCGGGCACGTCGAGCTGCGGATCGGGATCGAGCAGCACCTGGTTCAATCAAGAGCTGGACAGCACGAGCCAGGAGAAGATGAGAGATGTGCAGCAGCAGTACATGATCTACAACTACTGTACGGATTCAAATCGATTTCCGCAGGGTCTGCCACCAGAGTGCTCCTTGCCTTAAAAGGAAATTTGTAAAGAGAGTCCAGAGCTTAATCCTTGATGCATGCCTATTAAGCTGTTAGGACACTACATGATTTATTCTTTGTTGATTAATACTTACTTCTAAATGGAAAACGACATGTAGAAGTATTGGGTGTAAAAATTCGACTATTACTCAATAAACATATATGATTTATTCTTTGTTGATTAATATTTTATTTATTTATGTTGTTGGAGAATATGATAATTAGCTAGGGTAGGTCACGGTGGACTGGAACCATGGTGAGTTTGAACAATTGGATCAACATCAATTTTGGTGCGTTTAGAATTAGTCTAGAAACGTTTCATCTCTTAAAAGACTAGTTAAAGATTTATTGTGTTTAATAGATTAGTTAAATATTTACTCGAATCTTTAAAACGAATTTAGTCAATCTTAAACTAAAAGATCGAGGCCAAAGTTCAAGTTTAAATTTTAATTATTTGTAATGTTTATATATTATAAACAAGAAGTATTTCTTTCTTCTATCTAAAAGGAGTAATCACGGCCTTCTTTTCTCTCTATCTTGCTATGTCTATCCTGCAAATAAATTTTTACATGTTGTCAGAACGGATTCGATGATAGTAAAATAAGAGTTCGAGCCGACACCGTCAGTAAGTGTTTCATGTATCGGAGGTGTGGTTGTGATCAATCTCCTTGCACTGCGTAGGCAAGTGGTAGAGGCATTATGCAAAAAGAATAGATAGAGAACAAAATAACCTAGAATCTCATTGGCACAATGTGGAGACTGAAGGCACCAATGAAAAAGTTTAAGGCGCCCTCCTCCTTCGGGGTCATGAGCTCTTTGGATAGAAGGTCTCCATGGTTGATTTTACCGGCCACAATTATTGGAAGTTAATAGAAAACCGAACGCATCAATTCATTTAATTCTATTGAATTCTGAAAGAAAGAGAGAGGAAGATCAAAAGAAATGTGATGAACCTTTATTACTGTAATTTCAGGAGAACGCATAGGCGAGGCTTGCAAGATTTCCTCTTTCACTCGCGACTACTCTCCAATTAGGAGTGGTCCTGAGCCTTCTTCCTTTTATCTCTAGTCTTTAACAAAAGAATTTACTTTGATCTCTCTGTTATGTTCCTACGATCATTGATAGCACATTAAAAAGAAACAATATAAAAGAAAGAGATTGTATGTTGCTATCATGTATCAGAATCATAAACTGCTAGTACAATTGTATGAACTAATGTTTCACTTGTTATATAATAAAATGGAATTTGTGGAATCTAAATGCTTAAAAAATAGAATTGACTTTGAGATAATTGTTTGGAACCGATGGGTTGTTCATTAAAGATAACCATGGAATGACAATATGAATTATGAGCTACGACTCGAGGATTGTGAATTAAAGAATGAGAATGTGTTGTACAAATTATTTGTAAGTATCTATTATCATGCATGTTATGTTTTATGGCTAAGTTGTGCATGCATGCATGGTCATGGACTACTTGTACAAATGTTTGGTTACTCGAACGATATCTGCAGCTACAGAATCATGTTGTCGAAGGAGGAATGTTGTATTCACGGATCTTCGAAAGAGAAATATTAAGTAGGGTTGTACATGAATCTACAGTTGCGCTTACTACCAGGACTTAAGAGTTTATGTTGTACCCCACCCTTATACTGCGGTGTAAGGCTATGTCGGATTATGGGAAATTGCCCATATACAATCAAATAGATAGGTCGCATGCTAATGATTATTTTGCTGGGCAACGTATTCTAACCCACGTTTTGCAGGAAAGAATAATTTGTCGTGGGTAATTAAGGATTACTATATGTGATGTACATTTATTTTACGTTCCTTATTATGAACTGTTAACTAAACTTAGAAAGATCACATTATAATTATAAATGCTTGCATATCTATTTACTATGTTGATTTAGGTAATTTGCGTTGGTCCCACTCACTAACACATTTTCCAATGTACCCTTCACCCTTACCTATGTTGGGAAGCAAGTAGACTTCCAAGGCGTTAGAAGCTCGTTCAACACATTTTGAAGCTCTTCATGTGATTTGAAGGTTTTCATTCTTAAGTGTTATTTTAATATAATAAAGGACGTGATGTATGAAACATTCTTCGTGTGTGTGTCAATTTTCTTCTTATTTCCTTGTGTATCAATTTTCTTCTTATTTTCACTGCTTCAATCTAATTTCTTGACATAGTTTATTCATGTGCACATTCATGACTTGTACATGCACAACATAGGCTTTTACAACATCACATCCAGTGACGACTTATCGATTCGGCAGAATCAAGATATGACATATTTTATATATTTTAGATGGATCTATTAAGCTAACCAAAGGGGTGAAGTTAAACGACGAGAATTAGATCCAATACCTGCATCATGAGCCTAAAAACCTAGATATTATTGACCAGTAGATGGTTGAACCAAATTTGGATATTAAGACAACACCGAAACGAAACTGAGGTGTACCAAAAATGGTATGCCAAGTATAATTCTAAGCGCTTCACTATACTGGAAGCAATAAGATCTTACTGGTGAGTTCAATGGTTTCACATCTGCTAAGAAGCTTTATGATGTGCTTAAGTTAAGGTTTAGGCATACCTCTTCGACTAGGTTGTCCACCCTTTCTTTGCGTTTCGAATCATACAAGAGGAAGCCCAACCATGAGATGAAGACACACGTGCAAGTCATGTCATCCATAATCTGGGATCTACAAATAGTGGACTACAGTGTTTGATGAACAAAAGTTTTAGGTTGTCATCCCCACTTTTTCTGCTTCTTGGAACAACATGAATTAAATTACAACCCATCCCTCGGACATTAAGAAGTTCGAGGACAATCGGGAGAATCTCGAATTGGAGACCGAAGGCATTGAGATGCAATTGCCTGAAGTCACATCTTATACGAATGTGCATGTTCAATGTCTAGATTTCTCTATAAGAAAGTTCGAAAGGAAAGAACAAGGTCAAGACGAATGAAGCCAATCCCACGAGCAAAGACAAAAGGGCTAACCAGAAAATCAAGAAGCATGTGTAGTGCTTTAACTTTGGCCAAAGGGGCCAGTATGCTCGGAACTGTTGATAGCCAAAGAAGTTAAGCCTAAATTGTTCTCTCATTATGGTTTGTTCGCAAGATTTAGTAGACGATGGTTCTCCTCTTTCGTGGGTTGGAGATTCCTGCTTCACTAAACATATTGCGCAAGATATATAGATTCATAGGTTACCAATAGGTACCTATAGGGACAAGAAAAATATACATGAATTTTGGTTGAGAAAGTAGATTGATAATGATATCAACTATAACGAATATGTGAAATATCATGAGATGCTTCTTATGATCAGTTATTGACCAAATTTTAAGCACATCCCTGAATGGCAAGAAAGTGTAACTGAGTCATAATGCAACTACGATATTTGGAGTGAGGTGTTGATATATATTCAAATACGAAAGCACAAATAGATCTAGGGTACATTAGTACTTCAGCAGATTTTTGATTATGTGATAGGGGTTATCTTATACTAGTTCCTTAAGGGATTGGTTTAAGGTGCTCGCTTGCAAGAACTCACGATCGCATGGATATATAATTATTTATAGGATAGGATGCTGAGTTGAGTGCACCCTCTATCTGTGTATGGGAGTATATTGGCATATAGACTAGACCAGTCGATTTTGATCGACACATACCGGGCCAGTCCGGTCCTGTCCAAGCGGGCCTATAGGGAGATTGATTCTTGTTGGGTTATTGTACACCCATAGAGGTGCACCCATGATTGTCTCCTAAGGCCTATATATAAGGAGGGTTTCATGTGGAGAAACCCTAACCCAAATCATAGCATTATATGTTACCGGTCCTCTTCCTCCGCTCCTCTCTTCTCCTTCCTACATAGAAATTTTATCTGCGGCATGGAGATTAAGGATACTCCTTTGTAGGACTCTTCACGTTCGTGAGTGAAGGAAATCGTTGGAGAAGTTTGGTTCAAACATGCATAGAATATAAACCATCTAAGTTGATTCCCTTTTACGTTACATAAATATTTTAAGATATACATATGTAAGATGAACATGAAAATACAGATGGAAAATATGTTGGACTATCAATTAGATTGGTTCCTCGATAGTTGTATTTTTAAGGTATAGGAACCAACCCGTTAAAAGATGAGTCGTCCAAGTATAAATTGCTGGAGTGTTTCCTTATACTCATGGAGGTCTTCCTCCTTAAGAGCTAGTCTAACATTGGAAAACACTCCAATTGAGTATCTCAATATAATACCATGTTTGGTATTGAGAGATGCACATGGGATGGTGGCCCATGTGGTAGGTGCCATGTGGGATATTTTTCTAGTAGGATTAATTTTAAACTCTCCAAGAAAGCATTTATATTTTTGTCACTCTCTTGGAAAAAGTTCCTTAGGAGATAAGCCCCAAAGGGGCTTAATGTCTAAGACTTGGACTCAAGGGCGTAAAGTGTCACTTTGATGATGCATTTAGTAGTTAGCATGTCAGCATTTTTGCATAATGCACGTACGCGAGGTGCATGAGTTGGCGTTGGACGGGCTATGCGCGAATGCGCAGACTATGGACGGGTATGCGCGTATGCACGTCTAGGCATAGGCGCTCATGCATTATTTCATTATTGCGCATAAGCACACATGAGTTGCTGTGCTGCTGGGCCTACGCGCATATGAGCAGATGTTGTTGTGCTACTGCGTACATATGCACAGACAGCGCTGACACATGACTCTGCTAATTATGGGATTTGGAATATTAACCTTGTTTTTTAAAGAGTTGGTATTTTAGTGCCACATCGTCTAGGAGAGGAGATGGGGCTTCTACAATTCTCTATAAATAAAGCCTTCATACCTCCTTTTGGAGATGTACTGAAATTGAAATAAAAGGAGCCCATGGGGTACGTTCAAGTCACACACAGAGGTGACTACGAGCGTTCCAGAATTTATCTTGTAACTTGCTGATTCCTGGAAGCGGATCATGTGAGGACAAATATGGCTTTGAGGAACGGTGGTCTTTACCTACCCAATAAGAATAATAACTATTCTATCTTCTTTCTTTTGTTGTAAATGTTCTGTCTGAATTACAACCGTGTTTGCAAAAAAGAAAGAAAGAACGTATTCAAATTCTAGAGAAGTTGTAATATATATAGTTTTTATTCTTACTGGGTGGTCTTTATAGTTACGACAAAGATCAGTCACTAATATATATCAATAGTGACTGAATTTCGTCAGAAATAATATTAGTGACGGACTAATCACAAGAGTATCGGAGTTAGTGTCAGTCACTACTACGAGCGACACTAATACTACTAGTGACGGACGAATTCCTAAATCCGTCACTATAATTAGACATGCCACATAGATAAGTATTTATCTTTCAATATAAAAAAAGTATTTAATAATTATTACTAACTAATTAGTCAGTTACTATTGTTGGATCATTAATAATTATTACTAATTAATAAGTCAGTCATTATTGTTTGGTCATTAATAAAATTATTACTAACTAATACGTCAGTCACTAATGTTAGGCCATTAATAATTATTTCTAACTAATAAGTCAGTCACTATTGTTTGGTCAATAGTAAAATTATTACTAATTAATAGTCAGTCATTAATGTTGTGTCATTAATAAAATTACAAATTTTTTGAATCCCATTCATAATTGTTTGATATGTCATTAATAATATAATAAATCTCGGTCATTACTACTCGATCCATAAGTAGAAGCTAATTTCTTTCCACCACTTTCTGCTGAAATCATAATTTCTTCATCCAAAATGGTATAAGTGGATTTTTATTAAAAAATCGAAGCCAAAAATAATATATTCATCAGATTAGACAACAACTCAAAAATAAAATATACTCCAAAACAAAGTTAAGTCTGCTATTAACAAAAAAAAATCTACATGAACACAAATAGATGTTCTAAATTGTAATGAAGAAACATAATAAAGCACTCGATTTTGCGTCACACCAAGCCCTTAACCACGTACTCGATTTCTTGTCTTTGGGCCTATTGCTTGGACATATGCTCTTTGTCGCAATTATAACGTCTCATGTCGATAAAATGATAGTCACGTTCCTGCGCAAATAAATCTAAAAAATTGTAGAACACAAACAAATTAAAGAATATAAAAACAGCATAAATAGGAAAAAAAATTATGGTTAGGATTTTAAAATTTACTTGAGCCGATGGGATTTTCTCCCTGGAACCGATGGGATCTCCTCCCTGAACGAGAAGCGGTGGAAAAGGATTGAACTCTACTAACGTATAGTGGTAGAAGAAAATTGAACTCCACTGACCTCTCTAGATGAGCACCTTTAAAACAAAACAAAAAATTATTAGAGGAGGAGGAGATAAGTAAATAATGGAAGAGATGAGAGAACTACAAGGAAAAGAAAATCCTCATGATCACCTAGAGAAGGATGAGAGGAGGAGGGGAAGAGAAAATTTTGAGTAAGTATTTAGAGGAGGAGAGGATCATAAACCCTTTATAATCAAATATTTTGCAAAAGAAAAAAATGATGGCAGGGGTGAGAAAAAAGTGGTGTCCAATTTTCCAATCCCGCTAACTCGGTCCCATAAATCTTTAAAATTAGTAGATTATTTTTTCTTGTTAAATTTTTTATTTAATATTAAACTATTTTTCTATTAGTGACTGATTTAGAAGTCCCTAATATTTTTCATGAAACATATTTAAATTTTTCACGTCTATCTTCTCATTTAATGATTAAATAAAGTTTAGTGACTGCATAGTCTGTCACCATTAAAAATTTATTCCATCGAAAATAGTATTACTAACGTATTCCTTAATCCGACCCAATTAATTTTTTACTAGTGACTGAATATTCATTCCGTCACTGACTTCCGTCACTATAAGCAAAATTTCTTGTAGTTAGGGGTGGTTGTGATCAATCTCCTTGTACTGCGTACGCAAGTGGTAGAGGCATTACGCAAAAAAAAATAGACAGAGAACAAAATAACCTAGATTCTCATTGGCGCAATGTGGAGACTGAAGGCACCAATAAAAAAGTTGAAGGAGCCCTCCTCCTTCGGGGTCATGAGCTCTTTGCATAGAAGGTCTATATGGTTGGTTTTATCGGCCACAATTATTGGAAGTTAATGGAAAACCGAACGCATCAATTCATTTAATTCTATTGAATTCTGAAAGAAAGAGAGAGAGGAAGATCAAAAGAAATGTGATGAACCTTTATTAATGCAATTTTAGGAGAATGCATAGGCGAGGCTTGCAAGATTTCCTCTTTCACTCGGCTACCCTCCAATTAGGAGTGATCCTGAGCCTTCTTTCCTTTCTCTCCAGTCTTTAACAAAAGAATTTACTTTGATCTCTCTGTTATGTCCCTACGATCATTGATAGCATATTAAAATGAAACAATATAAGAGAAAGAGATTGTATGTTGCTATCATGTATCAGAATCATAAACTGCTAGTACAATTTTATGAATTAATGTTTCACTTGTTATATAATGAAATGGAATTTGTGGAATCTAAATGCTTAAAAAATATAATTGACTTTGAGACAATTGTTTGGGACCGATGGGTTGTTCATTTAAGATAACCATGAAATGACAATATGAATTATGAGCTACGACTCGAGGATTGTGAATTAAAGAATGAGAATGTGTTGTACAAATTATTTGTAAGTATCTATTATCATGCATGTTATGTTTTATAGCTAAGTTGTGCATGCATGCATGGTCATTGACTACTTGTACAAATGTTTGGTTACTCGAACGATATCTGCAGCTACAGAATCGTGTTGTCCAAGGAGGAATGTTGTATTCGCGGATCTTCGAAAGAGTAATATTAAGTAGGGTTGTACATGAGTCTACAGTTGGGCTTGCTACCATGACTTAAGAGTTTGTGTTGTACCCCACCCTTATACTGTGGTGTAAGGCTATGTCTGATTATGGGGAATTGCTCATAGACCATCAAATAGATAGGTCGCATGTAATGATTATTTTATTGGGCAACGTATTCTAACCCACATTTTGCAGGAAAGAATAATTTGTCGTGGGTAATTAAGGATTACTATAAGTGATGTACATTTATTTTATGTTCCTTATTATGAATTGTTAGCTAAACTTAGAAAGATCGCATTATAATTATAAATGCTTGCATCTATATACTATGTTGATTTAGGTAATTTGCATTGGTACCACTCACTAACACATTTTCCAATGTACCCTTCACCCTTACCTATGTTGGGAAGCAAGTAGACTTCCAAGGCGTTAGAAGCTCGTTCAACACATTTTGAAGCTCTTCATGTGATTTGAAGGTTTTCATTTTAAGGTGTTATTTTAATATAATAAAGGACGTGATGTATGAAACATCTTTATTTATTTTATTTATGAGATGTAAGTCAAATGTAGAATATCTTCAAATTGATATAAGAGCTCATGTGTTTCTATTGCAAGTTATTAATAAAAGAAACATTCTTCATGTGTGTGTGTGTGTGTGTGTGTGTGTGTGTGTGTGTGTGTGTGTGTGTGTCAATTTACTTCTTATTTCCTTGTGTGTGTAGCAATTTTCTTCTTATTTTCACTGCTTCAACCAAATTTCTTGAGATAGTTTATCCAATGTGCACATTCATGATTTGTGCATGTACAACTTAGGCTTTTGCAACATCACATCCAGTGACAACTTATCGATTCAGCAGAATCAGGATATGACATATTTTATATATTTTAGATGGATCTATTAAGCTAACCAAAGGGGTGAAGTTGAACGACGAGAATTAGATCCAATACCTGTATCATGAGCCTAAAAGCCTAGATACTATTGACCAGTAGATGGTTGAACCAAATTTGGATATTAAGACAACAACGAAACGAAACTAAGGTGTACCAAAAATGGTGCGCCAAGTATAATTCTAAGCGCTGCACTATACTAGAAGCAATAAGATCTTACTGGTGAGTTCAATGGTTTCACATCTGCTAAGAAGCTTTATGATGTGCTTAAGTCAAGGTTTAGGCATACCTCTCCGACTAGGTTGTCCACCCTATCTTTGTGTTTCGAATAATACAAGAGGAAGCCCAACAATGAGATGAAGACACACGTACAAGTCATGTTGTCCATAATCTGGGATCTACAAATAGTGGACTCTACAGTGTTTGATGAACAAAAGTTTTAGGTTGTCATCCCTACTTTTCCTACTTCTCGGAACAACATGAATTAAATTACAACCCATCCCTCAGACATTAAGAAGTTCGAAGACATTCGGGAGAAGCTCGAATTGGAGACCGAAGGCATTGAGATGCAATTGCCTGAAGTCACATCTTATACGAATGTGCATGTTCAATGTCTAGATTTCTCTATAAGAAAGTTCGAATGGAAAGAACAAGGTCAAGACGAATGAAGCCAACCCCACGAGAAAAGGCAAAAGGGGCAACCAAAAAATCAAAAAGCATGTGTAGTGCTTTAACTTTGGCCAAAGGGGCCAATATGCTCGGAACTGTCGATAGCCAAAGAAGTTAAGCCTAAATTGTTCTCTTGTTATGGTTTGTTTGCAAGATTTAGTAGACGATGGTTTCTCCTCTTTCGTGGGTTATAGATTCCTGCTTCACTAAACATATAGCGCGAGATATATAGATTCATAGGGTACCAATAGGTACCTATAAGGAGAAGAAAATTATACATGAACTTTTGTTGAGAAAGTAGATTGATAACGATAACAACTATAACGGATATGTGAAATATCATGAGATGCTTCTTATGATCAGTTGTTGACCAAATTTAAGCACATCCCTGAATGGCAAGAAAGTGTAACTGAGTCATAATGCAACTACGATATTTGGAGAAGGTGTTGAGATATATTCAAATACAAAATCACAAATAGATCTAAGGTACATTAGTACTTCAGCATATTTTTGATTATGTGATAGGTGTTATCTTAGACTAGTTCCTTAAGGGATTGGTTTAAGGTGCCGCTTGCAAGAACTCACGGTCGCATGTCGTATGGATATATAATTATTTATAGGATAGGATGCTGAGTTGAGTGCACCCTCTATGTGTTTATGGGAGTATATTGGCATATAGACTAGACCAGTCGGTTTAGATCGACACATACCGGGCCAGTCCTGTTCTGTCCAAGCGGGCCTATAGGGAGATGGATTCTTGTTGGGTTATTGTACACCCATAGAGGTGCACCCACGATTGTCTCCAAAGGCCTATATATAAGGAGGGTTTCATGTGGAGAAACCCTAACCCAAATCATAGCATTATATGTTACCGGTCCTCTTCCTCCGTGCTTCTCTTCTCCTTCCTACATAGAAATTTTATCTGCGGCATTGAGATTAAGGAGACTCCTTTGTAGGACTCTTCACGGCCGTGAGTGAAGGAAATCGTTGGAGAAGTTTGGTTCAAACATGCATAGAATATAAACCATCTAAGTTGCTTCATTTTTACGTTACATAAATATTCTAAGATATACATATGTAAGATAAACATGAAAATACAGATGGCAAATATGTTGGACTATCAATTAGATTGGTTCCTCGATAGTTGCATTTGTAAGGTATAGGAACCAACCCGTTAAAAGATGAATCTTCCAAGTATAAATTGCTGGAGTGTTTCCTATACTCTTGGAGGTCTTCCTCCTTAAGAGCTAGTCTCACATAGGAAAACACTCCAATTGAGTATCTCAATATAATACCATGTTTGGTATAGAGAGATGCACATGGGATGGTGGCCCAGGTGGTAGGTGCCATGTGGGATATTTTTCTAGTAGGATCAAGTTTAAACTCCGCAAGAAAGCAATATTTATATTTTTGTCACACTCTTGGAAAAAGTTCCTTAGGAGCTAAGCCCCAAAGGGGCTTAATGACTAGGATTTGGACTCAAGGGCGTAAAGTGTCACTTTGATGATGCATTTAGTAGTTAGCATGTCAGCATTTTTGCATAACGCACGTACGCGAGGTGCATGAGTAGGCTTTGGACGGGCTATGCGTGAATTTGCAGACTATGGATAGTTATGCGCGTATGCACGTCTAGGCATTGGCGTGCATGCATTATTGCATTGTTGTACATAAGCACGCATGAGTTGCTGTGCTGCTGGGCCTATATGCACATGAGCAACTGTTGTTGTGCTACTGTACGCATATGCATAGACAGTGCTGACGCTTGACTCAGCTAATTATAGGATTTGGAATATTAATCATGTTTTTTTAAAAAGTTGGTATTTTAGTGCCTCGTCGTCTAGGAGTGGAAATGGGGTTTCTACCCTTCTCTATAAATAAAGCCTTCATACCTCCTTTTGGAGATGTACTAAAATTGAAATAAAAGGAGCCCAGGGAGTACGTTCAAGTCATTACTAAAATAAAGAAAATTGGCGACGGAGGATTAGCGACAGATCGTATCCGTCGGCCATAGCGACGGCCTCGCGACTACCTTGTGACTGGCTACCGTCAGAAAGCAATAGAATTTTTTTTATTTTTTTGCGTCAAAATCAGTCGCACATCCGTCGCTAATATGTCGCACATTATGGCGGCAAAATCTAAAAAAATGGCACGCTAAATTAGCGTCTATGTAGCAACGGACGTTCAGTCGGTAATCTAGTTGGTATTTAGCGGCTACCTACCGACGGATATATCCGTCGGTAATCCGTCGCTAAATACTATAACCTAACTTAAATTGAACCGACGGGAAGGAATTTTTCATTCCCCCAAAAAACTCTCTCTCTTCCTCCTCTCTCTTTCCCTCTCTCTATCTCTCCGGCGAGCTCTCTCCGACGGGTCACATTCTCCGGTGAACCTCTCCCCGACGGGATATCTCTCTCTCAGGTATGCTCTCTCTCTCTCTCTCTCTCTGTTTAGGGTTTTGGGTTGGTGGGGGGTCGGCTGTCGCTGGGGCCGGCGGGGTGGAGAAGAGGTTGTTGAGGGCGGGTGGCAGGGTACGATTTAGGGTTTCGGGGCAGGGGTAGGGTTTCGGGTGGGGGGGAGGGCCGGCTGTCATGGGGGCAGGCGATAATGGAGGGAGGGAGGGGGGGCGGGGGGTGGATGGTGTTGGGTGTGGGACGGGGGGCAGGGGTAGGGTTTAGGGTTTGCTGTCGGGGGTGAGGGGGAGGGGGGTGGTGTTTGCTGTCGGGGGGGGGAGGGGGTGTGGTGGGGGTTTGCTGTTGGAGGGGGTGTGGGAGGGAGAGGGGCGTTTGCTGTCCGGCGGGGTAGGGGAGGGGGTGGGGGGGTATCGGTGGTTTCGGATCGGACCATTCCTATGAGTATCGGTAGTTTCGAATCGGAGTATCGGATCGGGGGAGGGGGTATAGGTGGTTTCAGATCGGACCAATCCTATGAGTATCAGATCGGGGGAGGGGGTATCGAAATCGATATCGGTATCGGACCAATACTGATTGATACCGGTACAGTGGCATGTCCCGCTCCGATACTGACCGATACCCGATACTGACCGATACCGATCTGATACTGATACAGTTTGGCATGTCCCGGTATCGATATCGGACTATCCCTATGAGTATTGGCATCGGGGGTACCGGTAATATCGATGGTTTCGGATCGGATTATCAGATTTTTTGGTATCAAAAAACAAATTGGTATTAATACATAGGTATTAATATCGGATCGGAGAATCGAATTTAAAGTATCAAGCTATTCTTATGTTTAGTTTGTCTTACGATACAGATTTTCACATCCAAATCGAGGATGAATCGTTACTTTGTTGATCGTACATGGATGTACAAACGACAACACGAGAGCAGAATTTGTGTTAGTGACGATTTTCAGGCAGGCGTGGAAGTATTTCATAAGTATGCCATGAGCAAAGCTCAGTACATGGACGGTAACAAAATCAAGTGACCATGTGTTAATTGTCACAATAGACGTTACGAAGAAATGGTGACTGTGAGAGATCATTTGACCCGTAAGGGTTTCGTACGTGATTACGGCTTGTGGTCATCGCAAGATGAATTATATTCGAAAAGACAAGCGGCGGAAGCTGGTACTTATGTTTTTGATGATAATGCTGCAATGGATGTCCTCGAAGACGACGAATGCTCTGTTGATTATGGAGACGTGCAGAACCTTGCACGAGATATGGTGTATGATGTGACAGGGCCTAATTTTGATCCGGAGGATCTTAATCCCGAGGCGAAGGAGTTCTATGATATGTTTCAGGACGCAGATACTCCTCTATATCCTGGTTGTGAGACTCATTCCGTACTGTCAGTGACGATGCGGTTGCTGAACATAAAGTCTGATTTTAACTTGCCATAAGCTTGCTATGATCGGATCACACAACTAATCAACGAGGTGTTACCGAAGGAATCAAAAGAGCTCCCAAAAAACTTCTATAAGTCAAAGATGATGGTCCGACAACTGAGACTGGGGTACAAGAAGATAGATTGTTGTCGCAACGGATGCATGTTGTACTATAAAGAGAATTGTGTATCAGAAAGTTGCAGCTTCTGTAATACGGATCGTTACAAGCCAGTACAGGGAAAAGAAAAGTCAACTAGAAAACGACGTCCTTGCAAGTATATGCATTACTTGTCGATCACGAAGCGCTTGCAGAGGATGTATATGTCTCTGAATACAGCAGAACACAAGACGTGGCACAGCGAAGAATGCATAAAGGAAGAAGGAGAATTGCCACATCCTTCGGATGGAGAGGCGTGGAAACATTTTAATTTGTGTCATCCAGATTTTGCTGCAGAGCCTAGAAATGTACGCCTTGCGCTATGTTCTGATGGCTTCGTCCCTTTCGGACAGTCGGGATCTCAATACTCATGCTGGCCGGTAATTCTTACCTCTTACAATCTGCCACCATGGATGTGTATGAAGACTCCTTATATGTTCTTGACAGCTATCATACCCGATCCCAAAAATTCGACGAAGAATATTGATATATATTTACAGCCGTTGGTGGATGAGCTGAAACAGCTGTGGGAGATCGGTGTCACGGCGTATGATATTTCCAGGAAACAGAACTTTCAGATGAGAGCTTCACTCATGTGGACAATCAATGATTTTCCAGCATACGATATACTGTCGGGATGGAGTACGCACGGTAACATGTCTTGTCCGATATGCATGGAAAATAGTAAGGCGTTCTGCCTTAGACATGGAGGAAAAACTTCTTTCTTTGACTGTCACCGTCAATTTCTGCCCGTGAGCCATCCTTGGCGAAAGAACAAGGACGTGTTCAGATCTGGAAAACAAGAATTTCTTGATCCTCCTGCCATATTGTCGGGATACAATATTTGGGAAGTTGTAAAGGAATTGCCCCCCGCAATAGAAGATCTATCGAACAATCATGTCGAGGGGTTCGGTCAAAGCCATAACTCGACCAAACGGAGTATTTTTTGGGACTTGCCTTATTGGAAAGATAATCTTATAAGACATAATCTTGATGTCATGCATATCGAAAAGAATATGTTCGATAATGTCTTCAATACCGTCATGGATATTAAAAGAAAGACGAAGGGCAATCCAAAAGCAAGACAAAATATGGCCGAGATATGCAAACGTCATGATCTAAACTTGATAGAAATGGGAGCAGGTGGTCAATTAAGTAAGCCTATAGCGCCATATACATAGGGCAAGGAAGATAGATTAATAATCTGTAAGTGGATATCTACTTTAAGATTTTTCGACGGCTATGTGTCGAATTTGTTTAGATGCGTTGATCTCAATGAACGCAAGCTAACAGGAATGAAAAGTCACGACTGCTACGTATTTATGGAAAGATTACTGCCTATTGCTTTGAGAGAGTTTTTGCCTTCTACTGTATGGGTTCCGTTGGCCGAGCTGTCTACATTCTTCAAGGATATCTGTTCAACTAAGCTGATGGCGCAACATATGGTACAAATTGAGGAGAAGATTGTCTTAACAATTTGCAAGTTAGAGAAAATATTTCAACCGGGCTTTTTCGACAGCATGGAGCATCTACCGATTCATCTACCATACGAAGCCCGTGTCGGTACATCTGTTCATTATCGATGGATGTACCCATTTGAAAGGTAAATAAAAATCGATATAATTTAAGTGGAATTTTATAATTCATTGTCAATTCTCAAGATAATTTGTCTTTCTAGGTACCTAAACCATCTAAAGAAGAAAGTTGGCAACAAGGCTGATATAGAGGCTTCGATATGCGAAGCATATCTTATCGAGGAGGTGTTGTCACGACCCGCACCCACTGTTAGGGTACGAGAACGTAACAACGCCCAGCCTACGCCGCAGTGTCGGCGGTAGAACGCTGTCCTAGGTCACATCATCTAACAATATAATGCTAAGCAGATACAGTCTCAATCACATTTAAGGTAGAGCATGATAAGGTTAGATAAAACATAAAATCCAAAAAGATACGGGAGATAGAAGTATAAGTGTCTAAGATACAAAAACCCAGAAATACATCTCAAAACTCAAATACAGTAATCCACAAAGTAAATACAACTCCAGACAAATGAAATAACTATCTAAACAACCTCTAAGGTGTCTCCTCTAGGCTAGCAGGCAACCTCCAAGCTATCTGTAAAATTTATCAACAGGTCCAGTCAGGACAGGAACGAGCACATCTTATCTAGAAAATTCAAGTAAATGACAGAGAACTATAAACAGTTATAGGCAGTTGTATTGATAAAAATGGCAGTTTATATTCAGGTGATGGTAAGAAAGACAGATAAGGTGCAAGGAAAGTAAATAACTAATCAAGAGAAGAATCATAGCAATGAAGTCTGTAAAAAATAGAACTAGCTGAACCAAGGTAATATGATATGAAGTCTAGACAATAATGTAGACCAGTGTAACTCCAATGTAAGTCCAGTACAAGATGAAACTAATACAAGATGAATCCAGTAAGGGACGATTCCAGTTATAGTGATCAATAATTCCAGGGTGAGTCCAGCCTATACTCTAACAGTGTATTTTAAAATATCGAGATCGACATGTAAATGGCTGTGGGTAATCCGACACACCTCTCACTGATCAGGCGAGAGATGGCTATTATTCCAGTAGATTCCAGTAGGGGTGATTCCAGTAATGGGGTATGTCTACATGTCTTACTCTAGTATTTCCCCTTCCAGCAAGTAAATCCAGAATTCTGACACAATGATTCAAGATGAGTCCAGCCAAAATATAATAATACCAGTAAATGATTCCAGTAAATGATTCCAGCAGGTGATTCCAGTAATAGAAGCCAGAAATAATGATACCATTAATAGAGGCCAGAAAATAAATGTGTGTCGTATACATGAATTCAGTAATATCCACACGTGTTATAACAGAGAATTGTATACAACTAACAGAACTGAAATACAGTAATTGACAAATAAATGAGACAACTATCAGATAATATACTCGCCTGATAACCTGAACAGCTGATAAGTATAGGGGGTCCAACTGAAGCCACAGAGTCTATTTAAAGCAACACAGGTTACAAGGTGTCTGGCTCCTAATTAGAACAGCACAAGTCACAACATGTCCAGAAGGGTAATATAAAGCACTACAATGCATTCTACATGAATCTAGGTCAAACTAGGCCAAAGTCAACCCTTGGTCAACTCTGGTCAACTGCACTAGTCAAACTAGGTCATATCCTAACCCAATAAGTCTTACTAGGCCTAACCAAGACTATCCTAGCAAGCACGCAACAATACAAGGCTATACAAGCCAACATACACCCAACTCTATATAGCATACAATTATTCAATACTCAAATAGGCAAGAATTCACATTGGATATACACTAGGTAATCTATTACTTTAAGCTATATATGTCTACACATATATACACATGCATATATTGGTATTCAACATTAGGTCTATAATCATGGCATTTCAAATGGTTATATAAACTTATATATTACAACACAATATGCTAACATATATATAATATATATACATAACTAAGTTAACTATATTCATAAATACTTATTTAAGAGGCTATGTGTGTGTATGTGAACATTGCAAAGGGGCAAGTGAGGGTTAAATGGGCATACATAGTGTATACATATCAAAGAGTGTCAAAGTGTAAGTGAACAATGTGTCAAGTGTGATAGTGTCAACATAGTGTAAGGGAGTACATGAGGTAATATAGGATTTGTGTTAACATAGAACATTACATCTCATTAACTTGTATATTGCATACATTACATCTATTATTATATTACATTCATGCTTGCATTCATTCATCATTCATTATTCTCTTGCACCACTATATGCACCATACATTACATACTATGGAACCTACATATTCATTACAAGCCATACTTATACATGCTTACATTAGATAGGATACTTACATCTCATACATCATTTATTTAACCATTTACTCATGCTTGTATTCTCTATTTAATTACATAATGTATATACATTAACATGGGTTAAAAATCAAATAGAACATTATATTACACACAAGGGTGCGCAAAATGCATATGCCGAATAGTAACTCCTACTAATAATCAATACTGTACCATCTCAGTATGAATTAAAATTTAGGATTAAAGTATGTTATAGATCTATGTTTTAGCTTTCCGAAACTTTAAACGGATCGCATTTTCGTTTCCGAAAACTCCCGGAATCGCGAAAACACCGAGAACGCGTTTGTCTTTCGTACAGCTGACACTCAAATATTTCTCTAGAAAGTTACAGAAAGAATTAGGCCTATTAATACATGTTTTTGGAAAGCTAACTTCAATACGCTTCTTTTAAAAAAAAACGGGAGATTAAACCGAGCTTTGAGCTAGAAGTTATGACATTTCTAAGTTAGGGCTGAAATTAAAAACGTGGATAAAAATCATGACGGATTTAGGTAGTTTGAGACAAAAGAACACAAGTATATAACATAATATATCAAGAACTCACTCTCTACACTAATATGCATATATGAGACACTATAGAACACATCTCCAATACAAAAATATGAGATTAAACATGTAATAATTCATTCATACATAACAACAATACATAGTGTGTCCAAATTTGGAATTTTCCCACATGGACACAACCACAACACAAAGGACACTCCTATGAACTCCAAATGGACACGAAATGGACACAAATAGAGATACAACTATGGGGTCATTCCTATGGGTTCAAAATAGACCTATATGCATGAGAAAATGAAAAAGAGAAGGGATTTATACCTCCCGGTAGATCGAATCGAAGAAAAGCCTTCCCGGAGCGACACCGACACGTAGAGATTCCAAAAGGACACGAACGAGCTCCGAATCCTCCCAAACTTGGGTAGCTTCCTCCTTGGCTAGAATGGAGAAGGAAAGAAAGAAGATTTGGTGGTGAAATAGAATGATTTGGTGGAGAAATTGCTAGGGATTGCTCTCTAGGAATTTGGGGAAGAACAAGAGAGAGAGTGTGGATGAGAATAATGAAATGAACTTGAGCCTATCCTCTCCCAAAGTGGCTGGCCATATGGGGCTATTTGTCCTATTATGGTAAGGTCCAAAATGCCCCCACTAACCTATTCTATGAGTATTAGGAAAGGGCTAATTGGTTGGGGCTAAATTAGTCATTCTAAAGTCTCTAATCACACTAACCTTATCCATAATAATTAGTCTAACCTCTAACTAAAATATTTCTATCATGTGGACTAAAATTAATATCATGTGGGGCATGCCTAACTAGTGTGTGGGTCCCACTAGAGTCAAACTACCCCCGGGTCCCCGTTTCAAGTCGGATTGAGTTGAAATTCGAACCCGACTCAAATAACCCCAAAACAATATCATAAATAATAAAATAATATCAAAATAATTCAAAGAGGTCAAATGCAAAAATATCCTTAGGCCAAAAATGATATTAAAATATCATAATCACATGGTTAGGCTCTAGGTCAAACAGTCTCTAGGGTTTCACTAGCAAAACGTCAAAACCACAAGTCATTAATTTAAATAATTTTAAAATAATTTAAAATCACCAAAAATCATATCATAAATTAAATATTATTATTAAAATAATTATAAACACGAAATTTCAAAATTACCCTCATTTGGGAAACTGGGTGCTACAGGTGTCATACTTCTGCTCCATTTATTTCGATACTCATGTCGAGACAAATCGAAATAGACCTCAAAGGAATAACAAAGACGTTGAGGATGGAGGTATATTCAATTTAAGGGGCAAGCCTATTGGGCCTAGTAAGAATCGGTCGTTGACTGACGATGAGTATGATGCCGTGCACCGATATGTATTGTTAAATTGTGACATACAAGAAGTGAGAGATTTGGAGAAGTAAGTGACTACACCTCGTTATAATCTCTAATTTGGTGAAGTAAGTGACTACACTTATTTTTATTCTCTCTAACAGTGTATTTAGAGATGAAGTCAAAATAAGGACACCCGATATTACCGATGAGGGACTTCAAAGAGAGGTTGATTGTACCTTTCCGACTTGGTTTCAAAAATACGTAAGTAACTGAGATAATATGTTATGCGGCTACCATTAAAATATATACAAGTAAAACATTTAAATTATCATTATTTATTTACAGGTTTTATTGCCTGAAACAACTCTCACAAATGAAAGCATTCGTTATTTGGCATTGGGACCCGCACCCACTGTGAGGGTACGAGCGCGTAACAACGCCCAGCCTACGCCGTAGTGTCGGCGGTAGAACGCTGTTCTAGGTCACTATCTAACCAACCAACCACGCAATTATATAATGTACTTGTCAAAATATCAACTCCGAACGGAGGACAAGTATAGATATAATGTAATCTCAATCACAGTCTAAGCACGATATGATAGCACAGAAGATCATAACTAAGACTAAATAACAGAAATAAAACCAACAACTAAATAATATAATCTGACAATCTCAACTACATAACTCAACTTATATACAACTCCAGTTCTAAAACATGAAAGCTAAACAAAACAACTAGCTAATCTCCCGATCACTCCTGAGTGTCGGGGCCATAGGTAGCTAAGCCATCTCCTGGTCCGTAATATATAGGGCATGTGTCCTCAGGGCAATCATCTGTAAAATTTACAACAGGTCCAGTCAGGACAGGAACGAGTACAACTCATCAAGAAAACCCAAGTAATGACAGAAAACTATAAAGCAGTTATAAACAGTTTTATTGATGAATATGGCAGTTTATATTTAGGTGATAGTATAGAGAAGCAGTAAGATACAAGGAAAGTAAAGTAACTAAAACAAGAGAAGAATGATGGCAATGAAGACTGTAAAATAAATCTAGCTGAACTAGAGTAACATGATAAGTCCAGACAGAAATGTAAACCAGTGTAAAACCTATATAAATCCAGTACGGAACGAATCTAATACAAGATGAATCCAGTACAAGATGATTCTAGGTAGTGATCAAGAATCCAGGTGAGACCAGCTATACTCTAATAGTATGTTTTAAAATACTGAGATCGACATGTAAACGGCTGTAGGTAAACAACCACATCTCTCACTGATCTGGCGAGAGATGGCTATGCTTCCAGTAGATTCCAGTTGGAGATTCAAGATTTGGGGTATGTCTACATGTCTTACTCAATATTTCCCCGCTCTACAAATGAATCCAGAATTCGTCACGAGAATCGAGATGAGTCCAGCCAAAATATGATGATTCCAGAAATAGATTCCGAAATGATTCCAGTGATTCCAGTAATAGATGCCAGATAAGTAAGGGATGTGTGTCGCATACATGAATCTAGAAATATCCATACGTGTTGTTACAGAGAATCACATAAAACTAAATAGAACTGAAGTACAGTAATTGACAATTAAATGAGAGAACTATCAGAGAATGTACTCGCCTGATACTCTGAAAAGAGTAGTGTAATATCAGATATCTGCACTGGAGTCACAATGTCCTAAATAGAGCAGTACAGGTTGTAATGTGTTTAAAACAAGGTAAATGATGTTTATGATGCAATCTACATGATTTCTAGGCCAATCTAGGTCAAAGTCAACTCTAAGTCAAACCTGGTCAATTGTCTAGGTCAAACTAGGTCAAGCTAGGTCAAACTGGTCGAATGAGTCAATTCTAGATCATTCCTAGGTTTTTGGATCAATACCTTGCCTTACCAAGGTATTCTAGTCTATACTAGGTCATACCAAGTTATCCTAAATAATATTAGATACCTCTAGCTAATACATTATGCTATGCACCATAATATATATATATATATATATATATATATATATATATATATATATATATATATATATATATATATATATATAAGCTCATACCAATATACCCATTACCCTGTGCCCATGCACACATCTATCCATATATTGCTATAGGTTGTACCTATATACTCCTACCTAGTTGCCTAGGCACACTCTAAACTCATCGATATCCCATGCCTATACATATATGTATCCTACAATATTTGCCCTCAGTTACCTATCCTCACACACAAGGCTCACCCATAGGATCATAATACACTCAATTGCTGCATCCCCCTTCTCTTCCTAAACTTGCATTTAAATCCTCTTCTTTCATCTAACCCCTATACATAGACTACAACCTATCTATTACATAACAACACACTCTATCAAAGACACACACTCTCACAAGACACAAGGACACACACTCTAACTCTCTCTCAAATCTACGACCCAAAACCTTAACCTACATGGCCTACGCAACTACAGCCTATTGCTGCAGCAAGCTTGAGTCATCCCTCCTCTAGGACAACTACAGACCCCCAAATACTTACACACTCGTAGACCCCCTGCACATAGTACCCCAATTGATACTCACACATACATATCCTCCTATACAAGTAACACATGCATATATATATAAAGTAAAAGGGGCTGAACAGTTCAACAGTAAATCAAAAATTTAGGATTCAAAACAGTTTATATTGACTGTCCCATGTGTTTCAATTTCTTGTGCAACCTAACCTCACAAACTCAGATATTCACACTCAAATCGACATATAATACTATCTATTATACCATAACAGAGAATGTAAATTCCACACACATATCAAGAGGGGGTGGTCTACTGTGCATAGACAAAAGGGAATAGGAAATCAGTGGCAATGTGACAGGATTTGAATTTGTGAATGTGTGACTATGTGTTTGTGGTAAGGTGAAATATGTGAGATGTGAGCATGGTGTTAGAAATCTGAAATCAGTGGTGAAATGCCAATGTATGTTTGTGCCTTACGGAATGAACTGTTATGTGTCAGGGTGTGTGTTCCCAGGAACCAACTCAATGACAGTTAGTTAAAAAATAGGATTAGTACAATGTGTGTAATGTAGGGAACCTCATAGGTTCTCAGGGAATTCAATGTTAATTCAACAGTTCAAACAATGAACTCAAAGTCCCAACTCAACACAACCCCACTTGACAGTAAGGTAACACATGCATAAGGGATTAACATGGTGATCTAACATCCAAAATAACAGTTGAAAACTGAAAATCAGAGTTTAAAGTTCAGTTTGACATTTAATAGCAGTGAAATGTGTCAGTCGATTTTAAACAGTCCACCATATAATCGAAAATCCATTCCACAATCAATCCAAATCCAATCTCACGTGTAACCACCCTAGCATTAACTATTACATATGTATGAATCAAAATATGGCAAATTAAACATCAATTTTGGTTTGAAATACAGAACTTAACCTCAAAAATTTACGATAACAGTATACGTATCAGTGATCAATGGAAAATGAAATTTTCGAACTGAAATCTTGTTAATATACTAAGTTGAAGGTTGGTAATACATTTCACACATGTGCACGTGTCAAACAATGCATTCGTGTCCAACCAAGTGGACACGAGCGTGTCCAGAACACATAATCACTCACAGACACGCACACGTGCACTGGACTGCACGCATCGTCGTGCATGCATGCACGTGTGTCCCGCGCATGACACAGGCCACGTGGTGACACGTGGCCTTGCGTACACGTGCGCCAGGGGTAGGGCTATTCCTAGGACCGCTTGTACAGTATCCACGACACGTGTCGTATCCGTGCCAAACGCGTATCAGACGCGTTCCAGCGCGCGCAACGACAGCTCGAGCGTGTCCCGTGCGACCAGTACGTGGAGGATTTCTCCTCGCACACAAAATAAAATGCTCCCAAATTTTTGGGAGCATGGTGGCAGTCATTGCCCCAACACTCACACAAAATTTGGTGTGTCCACGTGTCCTGTGTCGGGAGTTCTCAACCCCGTGATGCAGGACACTGTGTTCACGCACGTGACAGCGTGTTCGTGTCCCCGTATGGACACGACACGAAACTGAAATTAGGAAAAAATTACAGAAATCAATAAGCAAACCCTAGATCTAGGATTCCATTCAAATGGATTTGCAAAAACAGCAAATCGAGTCGGTTCGGGTATTTCGTCGAACATCTAGGTATTAGGTTCGATACGTGTCCGATACGGACACATAACCTAATGCAAATGACACGAAATTCCTCCAGAAGTTAGGGGACACCTATTCCTAAGCTATCATGCAATAAAATCGAGATTAAAACATAATTTGAGGGTGGTTACCTATGAGTGCAAATTACAAGAAAAAGCTCAAAATAGGGGGATTCCTCTTGATGGCCAAATGCTCCAAATGAGCCCAAAACTGAGATTAACCTCCAGAAATATTAAATATACAGAAATTAGAACCTAATGCAAAAGACTAGGATGAAAAAGGAGATCAAATGAATAAAATGGAAATTTTTGGAAGGGGGAAAAATACCTTTCTTTCTCCAAGTGTTGGAATGAAATAAAGAGGCAAGCCCTAATGAATAAGTGTTTAGATAGGGTGGGGATCCCTATGGCAGGTCATAAGCTCAATAATTAGGGTTAGGGTTTACTAAATGGCCCATGGGCTTAAGTCATGATCAATCAAATTATTAAGCCATAAGTCATTTCATGAAACCACAAGCCATGACTTAAATTCACTTAAACTAATCCTCCTAATCCAAAATTAGTTTCTAATGACTAAAAGTAGGTTAACCTAAGTTAGACTAGGGTCACCATGGCTAGGGTTAGCTTCTAGGTTAGTTCACTAGGTCTCAATAAGTCAAAGTCAAACTAGAATTCACCAATTCAACAAATTATTAAACAATTCAAATAAGTCAAAATGACCAAATTACTCCTAGGCTAAAAATGATAATTAAATCCTCCTAATGACACGGTTAGGCTCTAGGTCATGTCTCTAAGGTTTCACTGGCAGCACATCAAAATCACAAGTCATGACTTAAACCAGTTTTTAAATAGTTTAAAAATTATTAAAATCATCAAAAATCATAATGTGAAACAAATATCAATAATTAATAATTATAATTACAAAATTTCAAAATTACCCTCATCTGGAAAACTGGGTGTTACAATCCTACCCCCCTTAGAAAAATTTCGTCCTCGAAATTAAGATGATCGTACCCCTACTAGGTCAAACCCCTAACAATCAAAGTCAAGGATAACACGCAACACAGTCCTACTGGTCGTGATTTTACAGTCTCGAATAGGGTAGCTACACTATCTAGCAATCACAACTATATCCTGGCAGGTAATAATGGAATCACACAACAAGATGGAAAGAAGAACAGGAAGATAGACTTGCTAACCCGTCACCCGTAGCGTCGGTCTACTCGACTGTCAGCACAGAAGCCCTGCCCCTCTGGGGTGTATCCCTCTGTTGGTGCGGGGCACGGTGCTGTACTACAGGTGGCCTAGCTCTCTCTATCTAATTCTTGACACTCAAGTAATATCCACCCTGATATTCTACTTAATTTCTCTAGGGCACCATCTATATGGTATCTATCCTGCAATCTAATAATCATACCCGTCTATCCAGAACTATGTCACCAGAATCCTTGTCACACCAGTAAGTATGGCTGCGATAATCCATAGAGTCCACAACTAATGTACATACCTCTAGAATTATGGTATTTAAAATTTTCGCATTGCCGCTAGCTTGGCTGCGAAAACTTTAAATTCCCACACCCGAAAAATATATCCAAAATCAGACTCTATCTCATCGCCCAACTAGCTGATATGGCTGTAGAAGACTCTAGATTCCATGACTGAGGCAACCTAGCCCATAATGTTATCTTGGTAGAAAATCAAGTCAATAATGTATACCAAGAATCAAATTCAACGATGAACAAGAAAGATAGACAGATACTGTCAGAATCAAATTTCGAGATAGTTTATAATGAGATTCTCAAGGGTCATTCCAGGAATCTTCTCAAGTAGTCCTAACTGTGATTGAGTACCTCTCCGTTAAAGTCTATCTCTCAATCCTATCGCAGGCTTGTAGCAGTACAACTAAGTCGCCGTACCACCACGATATCGCACTAATGCGACTCTCAACCTGCATGGGCCACCACTAAAAACATGTCACGACCCGCACCCACTGTGAGGGTACGAGCGCGTAACAACGCCCAGCCTACGCCGCAGTGTCGGCGATAGAACGCTATTCTAGGTCACTATCTAACCAACCAACCACGCAATTATATAATGTACTTGTCAAAATATCAACTCCGAACGGAGGATAAGTATAGATATAATGTAATCTCAATCACAGTCTAAGCACGATATGATAGCACAGAAGATCATAACTAAGACTAAATAACAGAAATAAAACCAACAACTAAATAATATAATCTGACAATCTCAACTACATAACTCAACTTATATACAACTCCAGTTCTAAAACATGAAAGCTAAACAAAACAACTAGCTAATCTTCCGATCACTCCTGAGTGTCGGGACCATAGGTAGCTAAGCCATCTCCTGGTCCGTAATATATAGGGTATGTGTCCTCGGGGAAATCATCTGTAAAATTTATAATAGGTCCAATCATGACAGGAACGAGTACAACTCATCAAGAAAACCTAAGTAATGACAGAGAACTATAAAGCAGTTATAAACAGTTTTTTTGATGAATATGGCAGTTTATATTTAGGTGATAGTATAGAGAAGCAGTCAGATACAAAGAAAGTAAAGTAACTAAAACAAGAGAAGAATGATGGCAATGAAGACTGTAAAATAAATCTAGCTGAACTAGAGTAACATGATAAGTCCAGACAGAAATGTAAACCAGTGTAAAACCTATGTAAATCCAGTACGGAACGAATCTAATACAAGATAAATCCAGTACAAGATGATTCTAGGTAGTGATCAAGAATCCAGGTGAGACCAGCTATACTCTAATAGTGTGTTTTAAAGTACTGAGATCGACATGTAAACGGCTGTAGGTAATCAACCACATCTCTCACTGATCAGGCGAGAGATGGCTATGCTTCCAGTAGATTCCAGTTGGAGATTCCAGATTTGGGGTATGTCAACATGTCTTACTCAATATTTCCCTGCCCTACAAATGAATCCAGAATTCGTCACGAGAATCGAGATGAGTCCAGCCAAAATATGATGATTCCAGAAATAGATTCCGGAATGATTCCAGTGATTCCAGTAATAGAGGCCAGATAAGTAAGGGATGTGTGTCGCATACATGAATCTAGAAATATCCATACGTGTTGTAACAAATCATCATATAAAACTAAATAGAACTGAAGTACAGTAATTGACAATTAAATGAGAGAACTATCAGAGAATGTACTCGCCTGATACTCTGAAAAGAGTAGTGTAATATCAGATATCTGTACTGGAGTCACAATATCCTAAATAGAGCAGTACAGGTTATAATGTGTTCAAAATAAGGTAAATGATGTTTATGATGCAATCTACATGATTTCTAGGCCAATCTAGGTCAAAGTCAACTCTAAGTCAAACCTGGTCAATTGTCTAGGTCAAACTAGGTCAAGCTAGGTCAAACTGGTCGAATGAGTCAATTCTAGATCATTCCTAGGTTTTTGGATCAATACCTTGCCTTACCAAGGTATTCTAGTCTATACTTGGTCATACCAAGTTATCCTAGATAATATTTGATACCTCTTGCTAATACATTATGCTATGCACCATAATATATATATATATATATATATATATATATATATATATATATATATATATATATATAAGCTCATACCAATATACCCATTACCCTGTGCCCATGCACACATCTATCCATATATTGCTATAAGTTGTACCTATATACTCCTACCTAGTTGCTTAGGCACACTCTAAACTCATAGATATCCCATGCCTATACATATATGTATCCTACAATATTTGCCCTCAGTTACCTATCCTCACACACAAGGCTCACCCATAGGATCATAATACACTCAATTGCTGCATCCCCCTTCTCTTCCTAAACTTGCATTTAAATCCTCTTCTTTCATCTAACCCCTATACATAGACTTCAACCTATCGATTACATAACAACACACACACACTCTATCAAAGACACACACTCTCACAAGACACAAGGACACACACTCTAACTCTCTCTCAAATCTACGACCCAAAACCTTAACCTACATGGCCTACTCAACTACAGCCTATTGCTGCAGCAAGCTTGAGTCATCCCTCCTCTAGGACAACCAAAAGACCCCCAAATACTTGCACACTCGTAGACCCCCTGCACATAGTACCCCAATTGATACTCACACATACATATCCTCCTATACAAGTAACACATACATATATATATAAAGTAAAAGGGGCTGAACAGTTCAACAGTAAATCAGAAATTTAGGATTCAAAACAGTTTATATTGACTATCCCATGTGTTTCAATTTCTTGTGCAACCTAACCTCACAAACTCAGATATTCACACTCAAATCGACATATAATACTATCTATTATACCATAACAGAGAATGTAAATTCCACACACATATCAAGAGGGGGTGGTCTGCTGTGCTCAGACAAAAGGGAATAGAAAATCAGTGGCAATGTGACAGGATTTGAATTTGTGATTGTGTGACTATGTGTTTGTGGTAAGGTGAAATATGTGAGATGTGAGCATGGTGTTAGAAATCTGAAATCAGTGGTGAAATGCCAATGTGTGTTTGTGCCTTACGGAATGAATTGTTATGTGTCAGGGTGTGTGTTCCCAAGAACCAACTCAATGACAGTTAGTTAAAAAATAGGATTAGTGCAATGTGTGTAATGTAGGGAACCTCATAGGTTCTCAGGGAATTCAATGTTAATTCAACAGTTCAAACAATGAACTCAAAGTTCCAACTCAACACAACCCCACTTGACAGTAAGGTAACACATGCATAAGGGATTAACATGGTGATCTAACATCCAAAATAACAGTTGAAAACAGGAAATCAGAGTTTAAAGTTCAGTTTGACATTTAATATCAGTGAAATGTGTCAGTCGATTTTAAACAGTCCACCATATAATCGAAAATCCATTCCATAATCAATCCAAATACAATCTCACGTGTAACCACCCTAACATTAACTATTACATATGTATGAATCAAAATATGGCAAATTAAACATCAATTTTGGTTTGAAATACAGAACTTAACCTCAGAAATTTACGATAACAGTATACGTATCAGTGATCAATGGAAAATGAAATTTTCGAACTGAAATCTTGTTAATATACTAAGTTGAAGGTTGGTAATACATTTCACACATGTGCACGTGTCAAACAATGCATTCGTATCCAACCAAGTGGACACGAGCGTGTCTAGAACACACAATCACTCACAGACACGCACATGTGCACTGGACTGCACGCAGCGTCGAGCACGCATGCACGCGTGTCCCGTGCGTGACACAGGCCACGTGGTGACACGTGGCCTTGCGTACACGTGCACCAGGGGTAGGGCTATCCCTAGGACCGCTTGCACAGTGTCCACGACACGTGTCGTGTCCGTGCCAAACGCGTATCAGACGCGTTCCAGCGCGCGCAACGACAGCTCGCGCGTGTCCCGTACGACCAGTGCGTGGAGGATTTCTCCTCGCACACAAAACGAAATGCTTCTAAATTTTTGGGAGCATGGTGGCAGTCCTTGCCCCAACACTCATACAAAATTTGGTGTGTCCACGTGTCCTGTGTTGGGAGTTCTCAACCCCGTGATGCCGGACACTGTGTTCACGCACGTGACAGCGTGTTCGTGTCCCCGTGTGGACACGACACGAAACTGAAATTAGGAAAAAATTATAGAAATCAACAAGCAAACCCTAGATCTAGGATTCCATTCAAATGGATTTGCAAAAACAGCAAATCGAGTCGGTTCGGGTATTTCGTCGAACATCTAGGTATTAGGTTCGATACGTGTCCGATACGGACACGTAACCTAATGCAAATGACACGAAATTCCCCCAGAAGTTAGGGGACACCTATTCCTAAGCCATCATGCAATAAAATCGAGATTAAAACATAATTTGAGGGTGGTTACCTATGAGTGCAAATTGCAAGAAAAAGCTCAAAATGGGGGGATTCCTCTTGATGGCCAAATGCTCCTAATGAGCCCAAAACTGAGATTAACCTCCAGAAATATTAAATATACAAAAATTAGAACCTAATGGAAAAGACTAGGATGAAAAAGGAGATCAAATGAATAAAATGGGAATTTTTGGAAGGGGAAAAATACCTTTCTTTCTCCAAGTGTTGTAATAAAATAAAGAGGCAAGCCCTAATGAATAAGTGTTTAGATAGGGTGGGGATCCCTATGGCTGGTCATAAGCTCAATAATTAGGGTTAGGGTTTACTAAATGGCCCATGGGCTTAAGTCATGATCAATCAAATCATTAAGCCATAAGTCATTTCATGAAACCACAAGCCATGACTTAAATTCACTTAAACTAATCCTCCTAATCCAAAATTAGTTTCTAATGACTAAAAGTAGGTTAACCTAAGTTAGACTAGGGTCACCATGGCTAGGGTTAGCTTCTAGGTTAGTTCACTAGGTCTCAATAAGTCAAAGTCAAACTAGAATTCACCAATTCAACAAATCATTAAACAATTCAAATAAGTCAAAATGACCAAATTACCCCTAGGCTAAAAATGATAATTAAATCATCCTAATGACACGGTTAGGCTCTATGTCATGTCTCTAGGGTTTTACTGGCAGCACATCAAAATCACAAGTCATGACTTAAACCAGTTTTTAAATAGTTTAAAAATTATTAAAATCATCAAAAATTATAATGTGAAACAAATATCAATAATTAATAATTATAATTACAAAACTTCAAAATTACCCTCATCTGGAAAACTGGGTGTTACAATCCTACCCCCTTAGAAAAATTTCGTCCTCGAAATTAAGATGATCGTACCCCTACTAGGTCAAACCCCCAACAATCAAAGTCAAGGATAACACGTAACACAGTCCTACTGGTCGTGATTTCACAGTCTCGAACAGGGTAGCTACACTATCTAGCAATCACAACTATATCCTGGCAGGTAATAATGGAATCACACAACAAGATGGAAAGAAGAACAGGAAGACAGACTTGCTAACCCGTCACCCGTAGCGTCGGTCTACTCGACTGTCAGCACAGAAGCCCTGCCCCTCTGGGGTGTATCCCTCTGTTGGTGCGGGGCACGGTGCTGTACTACAGGTGGCCTAGCTCCCTCTATCGAATTCTTGACACTCAAGTAATATGCACCCTGATATTCTACTCAATTTCTCTAGGGCACCATCTATATGGTATCTATCCTGCAATCTAATAATCATACCCGTCTATCCAGAACCATGTCAGCAGAATCCTTGTCACACCAGTAAGTATGGCTACAATAATCCATAGAGTCCACAACTAATGTACATACCTCTAGAATCATGGTATTTAAAATTTTTGCATTGCCGCTAGCTTGGCTGCGAAAACTTTAAATTCCCACACCCGAGAAATATATCCAAAATCAGACTCTATCTCATCGCCCAACCAGCTGATATGGCTGTAGAAGACTCTAGATTCCATGACTGAGGCAACCTAGCCCATAATGTTATCTTGGTAGAAAATCAAGTCAATAATGTATACCAAGAATCAAATTCAACGATGAACAAGGAAGATAGACAGATACTGTCAGAATCAAATTTCGAGATAGTTTATAATGAGATTCTCAAGGGTCATCCCAGGAATCTTCTCAAGTAGTCCTAACTGTGATTGAGTACCTCTCCGTTAAAGTCTATCTCTCAATCCTATCGCAGGCTCGCAGCAGTACAACTAAGTCGCCGTACCACCACGATATCGCACTAATGTGACTCTCGACCTGTATGGGCCACCACTAAAAATGTGTCATGACCCGCACCCACTGTGAGGGTACGAGCGCGTAACAACGCCCAGCCTACGCCGCAGTGTCGGTGGTAGAACGCTGTTCTAGGTCACTATCTAACCAACCAACCACGCAATTATATAATGTACTTGTCAAAATATCAACTCCGAACGGAGGATAAGTATAGATATAATATAATCTCAATCACAGTCTAAGCACGATATGATAGCACAGAAGATCATAACTAAGACTAAATAACAGAAATAAAACCAACAACTAAATAATATAATCTAACAATCTCAACTACATAACTCAACTTATATACAACTCTAGTTCTAGAACATGAAAGCTAAACAAAACAACTAGCTAATCTCCCGATCACTCCTGAGTGTCGGGGCCATAGGTAGCTAAGCCATCTCCTAATCCGTAATATATAGGGCATGTGTCCTCAGGGCAATCATCTGTAAAATTTATAATAGGTCCAATCAGGACAGGAACGAGTACAACTCATCAAGAAAACCCAAGTAATGATAGAGAACTATAAAGAAGTTTTAAACAGTTTTATTGATGAATATGGCAGTTTATATTTAGGTGATAGTATAGAGAAGCAGTAAGATACAAGGAAAGTAAAGTAACTAAAACAAGAGAAGAATGATGGCAAAGAAGACTGTAAAATAAATCTAGCTGAACTAGAGTAACATGATAAGTCCAGACAGAAATGTAAACCAGTGTAAAACCTATGTAAATCCAGTACAGAACGAATCTAATACAAGATGAATCCAGTACAAGATGATTCTAGGTAGTGATCAAGAATCCAAGTGAGACCAGCTATACTCTAATAGTGTGTTTTAAAATGCTGAAATCGACATGTAAGCGGTTGTAGGTAATCAAGCACATCTCTCACTGATCAGGCGAGAGATGGCTATGTTTCCAGTAGATTCTAGTTGGAGATTCCAGATTTGGGGTATGTCTACATGTCTTACTCAATATTTCCCTGCCCCGCAATACAAATGAATCCAGAATTCGACACGAGAATCGAGATGAGTCCAGCCAAAATATGATGATTCCAGAAATAGATTCCGGAATGATTCCAGTGATTCCAGTAATATAGGCCAGATAAGTAAGGGATGTGTGTCGCATACATGAATCCAGAAGTATCTATACGTGTTGTAACAGAGAATCACATAAAACTATATAGAACTGAAGTACAGTAATTGACAATTAAAGGAGAGAACTATCAGAGAATGTACTCGCCTGATACTCTGAAAAGAGTAGTATAATGTCAGATGTCTGCACCGGAGTCACAATGTCCTAAATAGAGCAGTACAGGTTATAATGTGTTTAAAATAAGGTAAATAATGTTTATGATGAAATCTACATGATTTTTAGGCCAATCTAGGTCAAAGTCAACTCTAAGTCAAACCTGGTCAATTGTCTAGGTCAAACTAGGTCAAGCTAGGTCAAACTGGTCGAATGAGTCAATTCTAGATCATTCCTAGGTTTTCGGATCCATACCTTGCCTTACAAAGGTATTCTAGTCTATACTAGGTCATACCAAGTTATCCTAGATAATATTAGATACCTCTAGCTAATACATTATGCTATGCACCATAATATATATATATATATATATATATATATATATATATATATATATAAGCTCATACCAATATACCCATTACCCTGTGCCCATGCACACATCTATCCATATATTGCTATAGGTTTTATTTATATACTCCTACCTAGTTGCCTAGGCACACTCTAAACTCATAGATATCCCATGCCTATACATATATGTATCCTACAATATTTGCCCTCAGTTACCTATCCTCACACACAAGGCTCACCCATAGGATCATAATACACTCAATTGCTGCATCCCCCTTCTCTTCCTAAACTTGCATTTAAATCCTCTTCTTTCATCTAACCCCTATACATAGACTTCAACCTATCTATTACATAACAACACACACACACTCTATCAAAGACACATACTCTCACAAGACACAAGGATAAACACTCTAACTCTCTCTCAAATCTACGACCCAAAACCTTAACCTACATGGCCTACTCAACTACAGCCTATTGCTGCAGCAAGCTTGAGTCATCCATCCTCTAGGACAACCACAGACCCCCAAATACTTACACACTCGTAGACCCCCTGCACATAGTACCCCAATTGATACTCACACATACATATCCTCCTATACAAGTAACACATACATATATATATATATATAAAGTAAAAGGGGGTGAACAGTTCAACAGTAAATCAGAAATTTAGGATTCAAAACAGTTTATATTGACTGTTGTCACGATCTGCACCCGCTTTTCGGACGCGAGCTCGTGAGCAAGCCAGCTACGTATCGAGCGGACTCCAGCCCGACTCGAATACATAAACGCTGTCAAGGCTATGGTATACTGCCAAATCATGGCAAACAAATCTATATCTCAATCCATAATAAGGTAATAAACATGAATGAACACTATGGGTCGTGGTCTGCAGCCCACTATTATAAATGTCTGATAAGACTCTAGAAGAAAATAACAAGAGTCTACAACTGAAACAAGAAACATGATATCTCATGATAAGTAATGAAAGCACCGAGCGGATAATAAACACAATAGCGATACCTGAATCCCACAAGCGTATCATTGCCTCCGTAATACCCATATGAATCGCAAATCCTCCGCCATCCAGAACTACTAGCTAACTCCATGCAATCGCTAAACCTGAAGAGATCATCAGGTCCTCAGAGGACTAGCAAGATACATAAAAACGAGCCTTTTTAACAGTTTATTATGCATGGAGAAAAATACAAAATAAACAAGTAAAACTGAGTAATGAATAAGCACGAATCTACACACTGTCTACACAAAAATGAACTGCTGAACAAGGACTAGAGAACTCATGTCAAGATGTCAACGGATAACCGAAATGAATACTCAAACCCTCGTCCCTAGTGTGGACTCGTAGGTTTGAACAACTACTAATCCTCGTCCCTAGTATGGACTCGCAGATTAGCATCACCCTCGTCCCTAGTGTAGACTCGCAGGCGTAAACCCTATACTACTAACCCTCGTCCCTAGTGTGGACTCGCAGGCTAGCATCACCCTCGTCCCTAGTGTGGACTCACAGGCGTAAACCCTATACTACTAACCCTCGTCCCTAATGTGGACTCGCAGGCTAGCATCTACTACTAACCCTCATCCCTAGTGTGGACTCACAGGCTAGCATCACCCTCGTCCCTAGTGTGGACTCGCAGGCGTAAACCCTATACTACTAACCCTCGTCCCTAATGTGGACTCGCAGGCTAGCATCTACTACTAACCCTCGTCCCTAGTGTGGACTCGCAGGCTAGCTTCAAGGTTCAAGACACGAAGGCACGACTCAATCAAGGCACGACCAATAAGATACAAGGCTAACTGTGAACACGGTCTACAAATCAATGGTACCAATATATGAACAGGATATGAAAGATACATATCAATAAAGAAAACTGGATAATAAATAAAGACAGTGCATGTAAATAAAGCTGTGTAGAAAGGCAAGGTATACTTGCCTGGCGGCAGCGCGAAGAACCAATAAATACCGTCAACTGGTAAACCATATAGTCCAAGTCATCACATCTGTCTCCGAAAGCTGAAACAAACATTACCAACATTCTCAGAATAGTCAAATTAGCTAGGATTGCCTGTCCTTAAGTCCAATTCTGGACACAGGGGCAAAACGGTAATTTTGGGCAAAAACGATATCCGCCGTTGGACCCGCTTTGCACCGAAAAGTATGCCAGAGTCAACGGTCTCTAAAGTCATCAAACTACATGTCTACGGATCCAGTTTTCCGATACGAACCCAACCGTATGTCCAGAGTTGGATTCCGCCGGGCCGTGCACAAAATCGTCCGTTGAGTGGAACCGTAGGGCACGCAAAACGGTGATTTTGTCAACGGTCTCAGAATTGGACCAAACTTGGCATACAGGACCAGAAAAATGATACGGTTCTGTTGGCGTAAGTTTCGTCTCGGTCTGACGAACGTGCACAAAGTAATTGGAGAATTTGCAAATTGCACAATACGGTGAATTTCGACGGATACGCATCAAATTCGTCGTGCACACGCGACCAATTTGAATTCCGTCAAAGCCCACACGACCACGAAGTCATTACGCAGCTTTCGATGCCTTCGGTTCGCGACCACGTCGCCCGGATTGGCGGGACGCACGTCGTGTGGATGAGTTTTATTGAATTTCTATATTTTCTAAAACTGTTTTTTCCTGATTTTTAGCAATGAATAATTTCTTGTACAATAACACAAAAATAATTCTATCAGTGGCGTTTCGATCCTGTATATGTTGTCTAGGAATCTCTTTAAACAGAATCTCAAAATCGCGCGTGGGTTGGGAGAAAACTGTCCGTGAACTAAGGTCGTTGGACTGGTTTCGTACTCTGTTTTGGGCAGAGTTTTGATCGACTTCGTGTCGATTTCCAACTCGAATACAGTTCGATTTAAATCTAACCTGATACATGAATATGAAGAGGTATATGTTAGCTTTGTACCCGAACAAACGACTCATCGAATACTCGATTGTGCGCGAAGAATTTCCACGTCGAAGTTGTGCACTCCGCTGCCATGCCACTGCTGTCACCCGCTCTGTTTTCAGGCCGCGCGCGGCCTTGCTGTCGTCGGCCGACGGCCGACCAGCCTGCGGCGGCACGCGCGCTCGTAGGGGAGGGGCGCCCAGGCGAACTCCTGCCAGGGGTTGTCGGCATTGGTGTTGGTTTTGCTAGGGTTTCGTTTGTTCTCTCGCATTTAACGCGTATGACAAGTTCTATTATAGGAACAGGGGGTCGGGTTATCTACTGTACGGGGGGAAAGGCTTAGGCCTGGGCTGTTAAGGTGGGCCTTTCGTATAAAATATTGGTTTGCAATCTGAAGGGTCAGGCAATGATCATTTGCTTTTCACGAAGTAAATATCCCACTGTCCAAAAAAAGTTTAGCAACTAAATAGCTAATGAAATATAACCAATACCAAAATAGAACTGTCATTGACCACAAGAGTTCAGTCCAACCAAAGTTCTAAGGAAAAATAACTACAATATTATTGATATTATATGCACTACCTAGACCTACCAAAACCTAAGATAATCCTTGCAAGTTGCAACCTCCACACAGTGAAGAAATAACATGTATATACTCACCCATACGTATATATATATATATATATATATATATATATATATATATATATATATATATATATATATAATCATTTATGCATATATATATATATACATATATACACATATCTACACACATATAATATTTATATATATATATATACACACACATATACAATATCTATATAGATACATATACGTATATACATATACATAAATATATATACACTCATATACATGTATATATATTCACCTGCATTCATATATATTATTTATTTATATATTCATACACACACATATATAATATTTATATATATATACGTACACATATTTACCTATTTATATACATATACATATATATAATTTCCTTTATATACATATATATATTCACAAACATATAACAAAATAATAATAATATTTAATAATAACCTCGATAATATAATAATGATAATAATAATGATACTAACAATAATAATAATAATAGTAATAAGCTGAATAATACTAAAATGACCCAATGGTAGTGTTGGGTGAACATAACCTACGCACTCCTCATTTGGCTCCGAAAAATCATACAAATATTGTCAAACACTTATTTAATAATACTAATACCAATATTGTACAATATTTAATAATTAGAAATGCAATATCAAATTCTAAAATAATTGAAGAAATATTTGTACACATAAAATATGCCTACATGGTCGTCTTTGGTCCACTACATACCTACATGGGCTTGGAATTGGTTTGGGTCCGGTTCGGGCTGACTGGGCACAACCGGGTCATCTAAAAATCAATATATTAAATAATAACTATTTAAATAACTTAAAATGAATCCTTTCATAACTTGGCCTGGTTTTCCTAGTTTAGAACACACCTATGGCTCGACCTTCCCTAACATGGCTAAACACTAGTCAAAGCACGCCACTGCACTATCCGTGCCACAATTTCTAGTCGTCTTCTACTCCAAATTAAATCATGATTAAAAATCATCTACCGTAATGATTAACTAAATAATTATTTACAAAAATTCAAAAATTACCATTTAAATCAAATAAATATATAAATAAATATTTCAAAATTTCGGGAAGGGGAGCTACAACTGTCCCATGTGTTTCAATTTCCTGTGCAACCTAACCTCACAAACTCAGATATTCACACTCAAATCGACATATAATACTATCTATTATACCATAACAGAGGATGTAAATTCCACACACATATCAAGAGGGGGTGGTCTGCTGTGCACAGACAAAAGGGAATAGGAAATCAGTGGCAATGTGACAGGATTTGAATTTGTGAATGTGTGACTATGTGTTTATGGTAAGGTGAAATATGTGAGATGTGAGCATGGTGTTAGAAATCTGAAATCAGTGGTGAAATGCCAATGTATGTGTGTGCCTTATGGAATGTGAAGATCAGATGGCAACTCTAGAGGGGGATGAATAGAGTTTATAGCGATAATAGCCAATTAAAAAATAAACTCTTTCACAAGCTAAAATTAATCAGGGTAAATGCGGAAATAAATAAGGAGCAAGAAAGCATATGCAAACACAGCCGATTTTAACCTGGTTTCCCTCGTGGAGGACTAGTCCAGGCCTGAGAACTCTAGCTCAGGATTAAATCCACTATTTGTGAAATAGTAGTTATACCCCGTGCCTTTTCTTCAGAAGAGCACGTCAACTTCTTACAAAGGATCACAGTGGCGATGCTTGGAATTTTCCAAGCGACTTCTTGAACTCTTGCACAAGACTCCTAACTGAGAGATGCTGAGCACTCGAGGCTTAGGAAGCTTGTGGCTAGTAGATGAAGAAGGGTATGGCTTGTATTAAGCTTTTGAGAGAAGAGAAGAGAAGATTGGATGAATGAAAATGAGAGAATTCATGGCCTATTTATAGGTTATTAGCAGGCAGAATTCGGCCAGAATTCTGGTATAATTTTTCAAATATTTGACCGTTGGACAACTAGAAACCAGCCAACCCTAAAAATTAGGGTACTGATTTTTAGGGGACAGAGTTCGGCCCGAACTCTGTGTGGAGGCAGAGTTCGGCCCGAACTCTGTCTCCAGAGCACAGAATGGGTCTTAAGGTCCAATGGGCTTATTTTGATGTGTGGAGCTTATGGATTTTGGGTAGGTTATAGGTAAAGTCTCAAGAGCTCAGGATAACTCAGCTTACATCATTCTAGACTCAATAAATATAAAAATATAGACTCAATAATGACTTGAAATTGCAAAACTGAGCTGTCGTCTGACTTGAGCTGGATGTAGTCGTCGTGTGTCTAATTGAATTATTACAAGTATTATTTAGTCAATGTTATCAATATTTGGTTGACAGTGACTTTGTGTCAACAATCTTCTCCATATTGATAACTGACAAAATAATAATTGTATATTCAATATTCATACCTGGACACATGTAAAGCATAGCTCCCCCATAATCAGTGTCGAGCTTAAAAATAGCTCCCCCGTAAATAATGTATCTTGTTGGCCTGATAAGAACATTCTTCCAAAAACATATAGACAAAAAGAATATAGAATATACATATCTCCCCCTTTTGGCATTTAGCAATTTAAGATAAGTAATAACTGGCAAACACACCAAAAGATAAGAGAAGAAACTGCATATAAACTGATATAACGACCAAATGTCTCAAGAGTCATAATAGAAGAAATAACATAGCTACCAAAGTCTCAAAAGTCACAACCCATAATAAGTCTAATACAAACCAAGTACATAAAAGCAACTAAAAGCAAAATGCATAAACCATAATCTATGATCCTCAGTAGCAGTAGCAGGGAGCAGTCCATATCCATCATCGAGTGCGTGAAGCCCAGCGTCGTCCGATGGATCAGTAAAGGAGCGACGAGGGTCTACGAAGGCTGCATCTGGATCCAAGTAGCGAATGACCCAAGGGTCATCGATACGATAGCCCTCACGACCGGGATCTCGCTCCATAGGAATGGGCATGGAAGGATGGCGAGACATGGAATACCGAATATCATGCAGCGAGTTGCTGATGGCACTCATCTGCAAGGTAGTTCGGTAATCCAGCTGAGTCCAACGATCGTCCTCCAAGGTGAAGCGATCTCGGAGCATAGTCTGAAGAGACTCGAGAGTGGCAGGAGGAGGAGGAGGATCCTGTCCAAGAGGAGGGGCATCTGGCTCATCATCAGAATGCTCAGACACGACTGGTGAGCCAACGGCCGCCTGAAGCCTCCGTGCCTTAGAGAGGAAGGCAGGGGCAGGTAAGAATGGACACTCATCAAGGGGTACATGAAACGCACGAAAGATCATAGGAAGGTATAATGCATAAACCAAAGATCTTGGTTTCTTCCTACAATTAATCATCCAATCCATCATTGTGCGTGGAAGATTAAAGGGAACATGGAAGTGGAGATGATACAATGCCGAGATTTCAAAATAAGTGACTTCATCGGTAGAACCCGCTTTGGGTAGAATGGTGTTGAAAATGATCCGATGAAGTTCATAGAAATAGGGATTGAGGAATTTAGCCAAAAGCTTACTAGGACGTGTGTTAGGGCTACACAAGTCGTCCTAGAAGCATTCAAGTGAAATCCCTTCGGGAAATTGAAATGATCGGGCTTCCACAAACTTTTTCCAAGAATTAGGCTCTTGAAGTTCAAGATATTCGGCCAATTCAAAATTGTCAAAAGAGATATCAATTCCCGCAACCCGTGAATAAATATGTGTATCATCATGGGTGAGGTTGCAGTAGAACATTTGAATAGCACTACGATAAATGACCGAATTTGTGGTAACAAGTTCATCAAGGCAAAGGTCATGAAAGAGTGCATCATATTGTGAGAATATAGTAAAGTTGATGGGGTATCCCGCAAACACCGGACGTGTCCGAAAATCACTAAACCAATCATTTGAGGCGTCTAGTGATACAAAAATTCGGTCGTCAAAAGTGTTTGGATCATGTGGACATGGAGGATTGAACAACGGATGGATTTGTTGTTCAATGGCCGGTGCAACGGGTGGTGCAACGGGGGGTTCAACGCGAGGAGGAGCATTCGACGAGGATGCTCCCTCGGTCCGAAGTCTCTTCCCGCGGTTGAACAAATGTGGAGCCATAACACAATAAAGATAATGAAGGAAATTGAGATATAGAAGAGTATGAAATTATACCTCAAACTAATGATGAACAATGAAGGAGAATTGAAAAAGAGGCCTTCTCCTTGAGTTTGGGGAAGAAAAGAGCTCTAAAAATGAGATATTAGTGTTAGGGTTTTGAGAGAAAGGTGTTTGAGAAGTAGAAAAGGTGGTAATAAAGAAGAAGAGGGAGGAGAACCCGAAAATATGGGAAGGGTTTCAAGTGGTCGGAGCAAATAATGGCCATTGGATCTTAATTTTGATCAACGGCTGAGACTGTTCCCGGTTCTGGAACAGTCCGGCCGAATTCGGCTCGAACTCTGGTAAGGGCAGAGTTCGGCCCGAATTTCGGATCCTGGTCACAGAATAGGAATCAGGCTGATATAAAAAAATGGTCAAGTAAGAAAGACCAAAATAAGACAAGAGTATAAATACAAGAAAAGATCCAAGAAGTAAATAATTCAATAACAGAAAGTGAACTCGAAGCAGGAATATGAAGTTGAAAAAATAGTATTTCAGCATGTGATAAATAAAAATGAACCGTATAATAAACAAGGAATTATATCATAATTTAATATTTTGAAGCTGCCATGGGTTAGCTGTAGGGGCCGGATCCCAGCTAGCGGTAGTCCTGAGGACTAGTGCACCGTGTCGCTTAGGCTTTTACGCCTTGTTGTCAGAAGGACCCTTTCGGCTTGTACCCATAGCAAGTTCATCATAAGAGAATCAAGATATATTCGATATTTATGCAGGTTTATTTTAATTTACAACAGCTTCATCTAAAATTCCAAGTTCACGACAAAGAAAATTGAAGCGCTCTTCGGATAATGGTTTTGTAAAAAAATCTGCTAACTGATGATTATTGTCAATAAATTCTAAGTTAATCGTGCCATTTTGCTGATGATCACGCAAAAAGTGATGAAGAATTTCAATGTGCTTCGTGCGTGAGTGATAAATAGGGTTCTTAGTAAGATTAATAGCACTAGTGTTGTCATAAAAGATTGGAATATGCATGAAAGATAAGTTATAGTCTTCAAGGGTTTGCTTCATCCATAGAATTTGTGCATAACAACGCCCAGCTGCGATGTATTCAGCTTCTGTTGTGGATAGTGCGACAGAATTCTGCTTCTTGCTAAACCAAGAGACTAAAACCTTTCCTAATAAATGACACGTACCGCTTTTACTTTTACGGTCGACCTTGCATCCGGCGAAGTCAGCATCAGAGTAACCAATGAGGTCAAATGATGTTGACTTGGGATACCATAGGCCCACTGTAACCGTACTCTTAAGGTATCGAAAGATACGCTTAACAGCGGTCATGTGTGATTCCTTAGGATTTGCTTGATATCTAGCACACAGGCAAACGCTAAACATAATATCAGGGCGACTAGCAGTAAGATAGAGTGGACTGGCTATCATACCTCGATACTTACGTTGGTCCACGGATTTACCGCTATCATCTGGTTCAAGTTGGGTTGAAGTAGCCATTGGAGTGCTGATTGGTTTGACGTTGTCAAGGTCGAATTTCTTCAGCATGTCCTTTGTATACTTCGATTGACAGATGAAGGTTCCATTTGACATTTGTTTGACTTGCAGCCCAAGAAAGTAGTTGAGCTCCCTCATCATGCTCATCTCAAACTCGATCTGCATACATTTGGCAAAATCTTGACAAAGGGTTTCATCAGTAGAACCAAATATAATATCATCTACGTATATTTGTACTAAAAGAATAGTGTCTTTAAAAGATTTTATGAAAAGTGTGGTGTCAATTTTCCCTTTTGAAAAAAACCTTTCTCAAGCAAGAAATTGCTTAGCCGTTCATACCAAGCTCTAGGGGCTTGTTTGAGGTCATACAGCGCTTTCTTTAGCTTGAACATGTGGTCGGGAAATTTGTGATTTTCAAAGCCAGGAGGTTATTTCACATAAACTTCCTCCTTAATAAATCCATTCAAGAAAGCACTTTTAACATCCATTTGAAATAATTTGAAATTTTGAAAATTTGTAAATGCACAAAGCATCCGAATGGATTCCAATCTAGCAACAGGAGTATACGTCTCATCGTAGTCGAAACCTTCCTCTTGGTTGTATCCTTGGGCTACTAGACGAGCTTTGTTGCGTGTGACTGAACCATCTTCATTCACTTTGTTTCTAAAAACCCATTTAGTACCAATAATCGAGTGATTAGTCGGTCTAGGAACGAGTTCCCATACTTGGCTCCTCTCGAATTGGTTGAGTTCCTCTTGCATAGCAGAAATCTGAAATTCATCAGTAAAAGCTTCTAAAATATTTTTCAGCTCAATTTGTGAAATAAAGGCAGTGCTAGCAATAGAGTCTCTTAATGATGATCTAGTAGTTACTCCACGTGAAATCTCACCGATCACCAAATTTTTTGGATGTGATGGCTTGAAAGAGAATTTCTTTGGCAAGCCCTCCAGAGAATTAGTTTCGGTTGTGGTATTCATTGGAGTAGAAGTTGATGGCTCAACATCATCATCAAGAGTAGCTGCTGTACTGTTATCTTCATCAAAAGTCACATTGGTAGACTCTTCCACAATTAATGAGCGTTTGTTAAAAACTCTATATCCCTTGCTCTTGGCAGCATAGCCAAGGAAAATACTATCATCAGCTTTGGCATCAAATTTGCCTAAGTTGTCTTTGGTGTTAAGGATAAAACATCTACAACCAAAAACTCAAAAATAAGAAACATTTGGGGTTCTCCCAAACCAAAGCTCATAGGGTGTTTTCTTCGTAATGGGACGAATAAGCACCCTATTTAAAATATGGCATGCTGTACTGACAGCTTCAGCCCAAAAGTATTTCGGAAGTGAAAACTTGTTCAACATGACTCTAGCCATATCACCGAGAGTACTATTCTTCTGCTCCACAACACTATTTTGTTGAGGAGTTCTTGGACAAGAAAACTCATGATCAAAACTATTAGAATCACAAAACTTTTCAAAATCAGAATTTTCGAATTCGCCTCCATGATCACTTCGGATTCGAGTAATCATGTAGCCTTTTTCGTTTTGAACTTTCTTTGTAAAAATCTTGAAAACTGAAATAGCATCACTTTTATTTGTAAGAAAGAAAACCCAAGTAAATCTTGAAAAGTCATCAACAATAACAAAGGCATAGAGTTTTCCACCAAGACTGGCTACTCTACTAGGGCCAAATAAATCCATATAGAGAAGTTGCAAAGGTCTAGAAGTACTTAAAGAGTTTATAGAATGAAATGAAGACTTAAATGCCTTATTCAATTCACATTCGGCACATACCGTGTCCTTTTTGAATGTGATATCGGGCATGCATCTAACTAGCTTCTTAGTCGATAGCCTGGATATAGTATCCATGTTGGCATGACCAAGACGCTGGTGCCATAATAATCTTTCGTCCTTATGAGCATATAGGCATCTACCTGTATTGTTAGTATCTATAGACAAATAAAAATATATAAATATTATCCTCTCTTACCCCTTCAAAAGCAATGTCTTCCGTTGACCTATCATAAATTAGGTATTTGTTTTGTCCAAAGTTAATGTCATATCCATGGTCGACAAGATGACTAATGCTGAGCTGGTTATGCTTTAACTCGGTCACTAGGCAGACATCCTTTATTACGGGAGAGGGAGGATAGCCAATAATACCATTACCTATAATATAACCTTTTAGGTTATTGCCGAAGGATACATATCCTTCTCTCTTCATCGATAGTGATGCGAAAAGATTTGCGTCTCCCATCATATGCCGCGAGCATCCACTATCGAGAATCCACTTACTCTTAGTTGAGGAGGGAAGGTCCACCTACATCAAGAGTAGATGTGACCTTTGGTACCCAAGTTCTTGAGGGTCCTGAAAAGTTAGTTTTTGGAAACCATGCATATATCTTTCTATCTACTAATCTTCTAATTCTACATTGTGGTGAAATGTGTCCATGTAAACCACAATAAGTACATTTAGCATTTCTATTTATATTAGGAGCATGCTGATGATGTCTATAAGTAGAGTGATAAGGAGAAGTATGATGATATGTAGAATTAGCATGGTGATGATGACTATGTGTAGAGTGATATGGAGTGACATGGTGATATTGTCTATAAGGAGTAGCATGGTGATGATGTCTATATGGAATAGCATGGTGATGATGTCTATGTGTAGAGTGATGATGATTTTGTGCAACATGCTGGTGGTTGTATCTATGTGTTGTATGATAATTATTTCTACATGCATGTGGTTTGTGTGCATTATAAAAGTGTGTGTATATGTAAGCATGATTATGAGCAGCATGTGGATGACATGGTTGACCAGTATGAGTAGTGTCATGCTTTGTGTGTGTCTCTTGGGTTTGAGGTTGAGCAACCTGTTTTCCCAATTTAGTCTCTAGTTTCTTAGAGACAGCTTGCAGTTCAGTAATCTTAGCATTCAAACCATGCATCTTAGTAATAGAAATCTTTTGTTTACTCTTTTTTTCTGCAAGCTCCGTGTTGAGTGCTATGATTTCTTGTGTTTGTTGTTCAATGCGTGCTTCGGCATCATGTAAGCTTATTTTAAGCTTAGATACCTCATCTGTTACATCCATAGGTGAAGTGTCTCTAATGTTATCAAGCAGTAAAGAAAGTCTTTGAATTTCGACTTCATGACTTTTGATTTTGTCCTTGGCATGTTTGTATTTGCCAATGACCTTTTTGTGATCATTAAGCAAATCGGTGAAAGCATCGCCAAGTTCATCAAAAGTGAAGTCATCAAGAGTTTTGTTTGATTCCTTGTCGGATGTTGCCATTAGGCACACATTTGCAGTAGCTTGAGGAGAATCCTTTTCTTCCTCGGTGTCACTAGCTTCATTTTTATGCCAAATGCTCATGTTGGCATATTTCTTTGAGGAAGTCTTCTTGTAAGGTTTCTCATAGCGGTTGCCCTTCTTTAAGAATGGACAGTCTTTTCGAACGTGTCCTGTCTTCTTGCAACCGTAGCATGTTGGCTCTTCTTCGTCGTCTTCTTGTGGTTCCTTCTTTCTTCGGTTGAAGCGAAGAAATTTCTTGAAGTTGCGGACGAGGAGAGCTTTATCATCACCTTCTGAGTTCTCGTCATCCGTCTCTTCGGGGTCAGCCCTCCATCGGTGAGCTTTGAGTGCGATCTCCTTAGCCTTAGGAGCAGGCTCTTCGAAGTCCTTGAGGTCAAGCTCATGAGTCATCAGCTTTTCCATCAAGGTCTCCATGGACATGGTTGTGAGATCATTTCCTTCTATAATGGCTGTCACCTTAGGGTTCCAAATCTTTGGGAGCCCCCTAGGTAGCTTGCGAATCTTCTCGTGATTTGAATATTGTTTGCCGAGCGAAGACAGGGGGTTGATGATGTCGAGGAATCTTGTGAACATTTGCGTGATCGTCTCATTTGGCTTCATCTTAAAAGCCTCATATTCTTGAGTGAGATGGCTTATCTTTGATTCCTTGACTTGGGTGGTTCCTTCATGCGTCACTTCTAGAAGTCTCCATACTTCGTGAGATGTGGTGCATGTAGATACCCTGTTGAACTCATTCCTGTCTATAGCATAGAATAAAGTATTAATAGCTCTCGCGTCTAGACTTGCCTGTTTCTTTTCCTCGTCAGAATATTTGTCATGTGATTTTTCAACGAGATCACCATTGACAACTATTCTGGCGGGCTTTTTGTAACTGTCAGTGACGATAGTCCACAGGTCAAAGTCTAGCGACTTGAGATAAAAGCTCATCCTTGTTTTCCAATATGTGTAGTTAGTTCCATCAAATAGGGGAGGCCTATGAGTGGACTGCCCTTCACCGTGATGGGAAATCAAGGATTGTGTGGTTGCCATGGATCGGCTCTAGGATGTTAGTCCTTGTTGAGAGAACAGAGCTCTGATACCAATTGAAGAACAGATGGCAACTCTAGAGGGGGGTGAATAGAGTTTATAGCGATAATAGCCAATTAAAAAATAAACTCTTTCACAAGCTAAAACTAATCAGAGTAAATACGGAAATAAATAAGGAGCAAGAAAGCATACGCAAACACAGCCGATTTTAACCTGGTTTCCCTCGTGGAGGACTAGTCCAGGCCTGAGAACTCTAGCTCAGGATTAAATCCACTATTTGTGAAATAGTAGTTACATCCCGTGCCTTTTTTTCAGAAGAGCACGTCAACTTCTTACAAAGGATCGCAGTGGCGATGCTTGGAATTTTCCAAGCGACTTCTTGAACTCTTGCACAAGACTCCTAACTGAGAGATGCTGAGCACTCGAGGCTTATGAAGCTTGTGGCTAGTAGATGAAGAAGGGTATGGCTTGTATTGAGCTTTTGAGAGAAGAGAAGAGAAGATTGGATGAATGAAAATGAGAGAATTCATGGCCTATTTATAGGATATTAGCAGGCAGAATTCGGCCAGAATTCTGGTAGGATTTTTCAAATATTTGGTCGTTGGACAACTAGCAACCAGCCAACCCTAAAAATTAGGGTGCTGATTTTTAGGGGACAGAGTTCGGCCCGAACTCTGTGTGGAGGCAGAGTTCGGCCCGAACTCTGTCTCCAGAGCACAGAATGGGTCTTAAGGTCCAATGGGCTTATTTTGATGTGTGGAGCTTATGGATTTTGGGTAGGTTATAGGTAAAGTCTCAAGAGCTCAGCATAACTCAGCTTACATCAGTCTAGACTCAATAAATATAAAAATACAGACTCAATAATGACTTGAAATTGCAAAACTGAGCTATCGTCTGACTTGAGCTGGATGTAGTCGTCGTGTGTCTAATTGAATTATTACAAGTATTATTTAGTCAATGTTATCAATATTTGGTTGACAGTGACTTTGTGTCAACAGAATGAACTGTTATGTGTCAGGGTGTGTGTTCCCAGGAACCAACTCAATGACAATTAGTTAAAAAAATAGGATTAGTGCAATGTGTGTAATGTAGGGAACCTCATAGGTTCTCAGGGAATTCAATGTTAATTCAACAGTTCAAACAATGAACTCAAAGTCCCAACTCAACACAACCCCACTTGACAGTAAGGTAACACATGCATAAGGGATTAACATGGTGTTCTAACATCCAAAATAACAGTTGAAAACAGGAAATCAGAGTTTAAAGTTCAGTTTGACATTTAATAGTAGTGAAATGTGTCAGTCGATTTTAAACAGTCCACCTTATAATCGAAAATCCATTCCACAATCAATCCAAATCCAATCTCACGTGTAACCACCCTAGCATTAACTATTACATATGTATGAATCAAAATATGGCAAATTAAACATCAATTTTGGTTTGGAATACAGAACTTAACCTCAGAAATTTACGATAACAGTATACGTATCAGTGATCAAAGGAAAATGAAATTTTCGAACTGAAATCATGTTAATATACTCAGTTGAAGGTTGGTAAGACATTTCACACATGTGCACGTGTCAAACAATGCATTCGTGTCCAACCAAGTGGACACGAGCGTGTCCAGAACACACAATCACTCACAGACACGCACACGTGCACTAGACTGCACGCAGCGTCGTGCACGCATGCACGCGTGTCCCGTGCGTGACACAGGCCACGTGGTGACACGTGGCCTTGCGTACACGTGCGCCAGGGGTAGGGCTATCCCTAGGACCGCTTGCACAGTGTCCATGATACGTGTCGTGTCCGTGCCAAATGCGTATCAGACGCGTTCCAGCGCGCGCAACGACAGCTCGCGCATGTCCCGTACGACCAGTGCGGGGAGGATTTTTCTTCGCACACAAAACGAAATGCTCCCAAATTTTGGGAGCATGGTGGCAGTCATTGCCCCAACACTCATACAAAATTCGGTGTATCCACGTGTCCTATGTTGGGAGTTCTCAACCCCGTGATGCAGGACGCTGTGTTCACGCGCGTGATAGCGTTTTCGTGTCCCCGTGTGGACACGACACGAAACTAAAATTAGAAAAAAATTACAGAAATCAATAAGCAAACCCTAGATCTAGGATTCCATTCAAATGGGTTTGCAAAAACAGCAAATCGAGTCGGTTCGGGCATTTCGTCGAACACCTAGGTATTAGGTTCGATACGTGTCCGATACGGACACGTAACCTAATGCAAATGACACGAAATTCCTCCAGAAGTTAGGGGACACCTATTCCTAAGCCATCATGCAATAAAATCGAGATTAAAACATAATTTGAGGGTGGTTACCTATGAGTGCAAATTGTAAGAAAAAGCTCCAAATGGGGCGGAGGGGGTTCCTCTTGATGGCCAAATGCTCCAAATGAGCCCAAAACTGAGATTAACCTCCATAAATATTAAATATATAGAAATTAGAACCTAATGCAAAAGACTGGGATGAAAAAGGAGATCAAATGAATAAAATAAGAATTTTTGGAAGGGGAAAAATACCTTTCTTTCTCCAAGTGTTGGAAAAATACCTTTCTTCCTCCTAATCCAAAATTAGTTTCTAATAACCAAAAGTAGGTTAACCTAAGTTAGACTAGGGTCACCATGGCTAGGGTTAGCTTCTAGGTTAGTTCACTAGGTCTCAACAAGTCAAAGTCAAACTAGAATTCACCAAATAAACAAATCATTAAATAATTCAAATAAGTCAAAACGACCAAATTACTCCTAGGCTAAAAATGATAATTAAATCATGCTAATGACACGGTTTGGCTCTAGGTCATGCAGTATCTAGGATTTCACTAGCAGCACATCAAAATCACAAGTCATGACTTAAACCAGTTTTTAAATAGTTTAAAAATTATTAAAATCATCAAAAATCATAATGTGAAACAAATATCAATAATTAATAATTATAATTACAAAATTTTAAAATTACCCTCATCTGGAAAACTGGGTGTTACAATCCTACCCCCTTACAAAAATTTCGTCCTCGAAATTAAAATGATCGTACCCCTACTAGGTCAAACCCCCAATAATCAAAGTCAAGGATAACACGCAACACAGTCCTACTGGTCGTGATTTCACAGTCTCGAACAGGGTAGCTACACTATCTAGCAATCACAACTATATCCTGGTAGGTAATAATAGAATCACACAACAAGATGGAAAGAAGAACAGGAAGACAGACCTGCTAACCCGTCACCCGTAGCGTCGGTCTACTCGCCTGTCAGCACAGAAGCCCTGCCCCTCTGGGGTGTATCCCTCTGTTGGTGCGGGGCACGGTGCTGTACTACAGGTGGCCTAGCTCCCTCTATCTAATTCTTGACACTCAAGTAATATCCACTCTGATATTCTACTCAATTTCTCTAGGGCACCATCTATATGGTATCTATCCTGCAATCTAATAATCATAACCGTCTATCCAGAACCATGTCACCAGAATCCTTGTCACACCAGTAAGTATGGCTGCGATAATCCATAGAGTCCACAACTAATGTATATACCTCTAGAATCATGGTATTTAAAATTTTTGCATTGCCGCTAGCTTGGCTGCGAAAACTTTAAATTCCCACACCCGAGAAATATATCCAAAATCAGACTCTATCTCATCGCCCAACCAGCTGATATGGCTGTTGAAGACTCTAGATTCCATGACTGAGGCAACCTAGCCCATAATGTTATCTTGGTAGAAAATTAAGTCAATAATGTATACCAAGAATCAAATTCAACGATGAACAAGGAAGATATACAGATACTGTCAGAATCAAATTTCGAGATAGTTTATAATGAGATTCTCAAGGGTCATCCCAGGAATCTTCGCAAGTAGTCCTAACTGTGATTGAGTACCTCTCCGTTAAAGCCTATCTCTCAATCCTATCGCAGGCTCGCAGCAGTACAACTAAGTCGCCGTACCACCACGATATCGCACTAATGCGACTCTCGACCTGCATGGGCCACCACTAAAAACGTGTCACGACCTGCACCCACTGTGAGGGTACGAGCGCGTAACAACGCCAAGCCTACGTCACAGTTTCGGCGGTAGAACGCTGTTCTAGGTCACTATCTAACCAACCAACCATGCAATTATATAATGTACTTGTCAAAATATCAACTCCGAACGGAGGACAAGTATAGATATAATGTAATCTCAATCACAGTCTAAGCACGATATGATAGCACAGAAGATCATAACTAAGACTAAATAACAGAAATAAAACCAACAACTAAATAATATAATCTGACAATCTCAACTACATAACTCAACTTATATACAACTCCGGTTCTAAAACATGAAAGCTAAACAAAACAACTAGCTAATCTCCCGATCACTCCTGAGTGTCGGGGCCATAGGTAGCTAAGCCATCTCCTGGTCCGTAATATATAGGGCATATGTCCTCAGGGCAATCATCTGTAAAATTTATAACAGGTCCAGTCAGGACAGGAACGAGTACAACTCATCAAGGAAACCCAAGTAATGACAGAGAACTATAAAGCAGTTTTAAACAGTTTTATTGATGAATATGGCAGTTTATATTTAGGTGATAGTATAGAGAAGCAGTAAGATACAAGGAAAGTAAAGTAACTAAAACAAGAGAAGAATGACGGCAAAGAAGACTGTAAAATAAATCTAGCTGAACTAGAGTAACATGATAAGTCCAGACAGAAATGTAAACCAGTGTAAAACCTATGTAAATCCAGTACAGAACGAATCTAATACAAGATGAATCCAGTACAAGATGATTCTAGGTAGTGATCAAGAATCCAGGTGAGACCAGCTATACTCTAATAGTGTGTTTTAAAATACTGAGATCGACATGTAAACGGCTATAGGTAATTAAGCACATCTCCCACTGATCATGCGAGAGATGGCTATGCTTCCAGTAGATTCCAGTTGGAGATTCCAGATTTGGGGTATGTCTACATGTCTTACTCAATATTTCCCCATCCCGCAATACAAATGAATCCAGAATTCGATACGAGAATCGAGATGAGTCCAGCCAAAATATGATGATTCCAGAAATAGATTCTGGAATGATTCCAGTGATTCCAGTAATAGAGGCCAGATAAGTAAGGAATGTGTGTTGCATACATGAATCCAGAAATATCTATACGTGTTGTAACAGAGAATCACATAAAACTAAATAGAACTGAAGTACAGTAATTGACGATTAAATGAGAGAACTATTAGAGAATGTACTCGCCTGATACTCTGAAAAGAGTAGTGTAATGTCAGATGTCTGCACCGGAGTCACAATGTCCTAAATAGAGCAGTACAGGTTATAATGTGTTTAAAATAAGTTAAATGATGTTTATGATAAAATCTACATGATTTCTAGGCCAATCTAGGTCAAAGTCAAATCTAAGTAAAACCTAGTCAATTGTCTAGGTCAAACTAGGTAAAGCTAGGTCAAACTGGTCGAATGAGTCAATTCTAGATCATTCCTAGGTTTTTGGATCCATACCTTGCCTTACAAAGGTATTCTAGTCTATACTAGGTCATACCAAGTTATCCTAGATAATATTTGATACCTCTAGCTAATACATTATGCTATGCACCATAATATATATATATAGATATAAGCTCATACCAATATACCCATTACCCTGTGCCCATGCACACATCTATCCATATATTGCTATAGGTTGTACCTATATACTCCTACCTAGTTGCCTAGGCACACTCTAAACTCATAGATATCCCATGCCTATACATATATATATCCTACAATATTTGCCCTCAGTTACCTATCCTCACACACAAGGTGTCACGACCCGCACCCACTGTGAGGGTACGAGAGCGTAACAACGCCTAGCCTACACCGCAGTGTCGGCGGTAGAACGCTGTTCTAGGTCATGAACTATAACTAACATAATATGAATGCTTTCCATAAGGAGGCCAACACAGAGGTACAAATCAATCATAATCTAGAGATAGAATATGGCACGATAAAATAGATAAGAAAATCCTCAACCGAGGTACAGCAGAAATGAAATACAAGTCTCAACATCTCTACAATATACAAACTCTGAATCAAGAACAACGACTAAACACAAAAAGGAAAACAGTCTAAACTATCTATACTAAGCAAGGTATCGTCCTAGCTGCTGCCTGAACCTCCCCTGGGGTCCAGGTCGCGAGTGTCAACTAGGCAAACTCCAAGTAAGGTTGCAGGGTGCCTCATCATCCTCTGTAAAATTTTCAACAGGTCCAGTCAGGATGGGAGCGAGCACAAAACATCTCACGCAGTTCATATCGAGTTAGGAAATATAAAGCATGCAATAGAGTAAAGTACATGAAACGCTGAAAGAAGAAGATATATAAAAAACAGTAGAGATTTGATAACAGGAAATATCTAAATATGATAAGTAAGAACTGTAAGGAACATATGATTTTAGAGTACAATCTGGTTATGTAAACGGGCTAGGAAAATGCAATGGTAACTCCATTGTACGTGGGTGTACAATAGACAAATACAATAGTTATACAATGTTGTACAATAGGATTTGAGTACATAACCAATTCTACTCCCCCTCCCCAATCAATACACAAGGATCTACTCCAGTTACGTTATCTTATACAATAGTGTACAATGTTATACAATGGATGTACAATGTTATACAATAGTGTACAATGGTCTATCCCTGGGGCTCATGTGATAATGAGAGTACAATATGCACAATGAGTATACAAGGATATGGGTATTCAATAAATACAATATAGAAGTGAAACGCACAACACAATATGTATTTAGTGAATACAAGGAGATAACATCTCAAAGAAAGATCCATATAGTACCAATCCGTGTAACAATCGTGTCAGCATCAAGTACAGTAATCTAGAGCAAGAATGTAAATCCATACAAGTATGAAACGGTCAGAGAATGTACTCGCCTGATAGCCTGAGTGTCTGAAGAGAATATACTGTCCGAGGAGTGGTGTCTGTCTCCTATAGAACAGCACAAGTCACAACAAGTCCAGAATAGTAAAATGGAGTCCTACTATGCATTCTAGATGATTCTAGGTCAATCTAGGCCAAAGTCAACTCTTGGTCAACTCTGGTCAATCCTAGAAGTCAAACTAGGTCAACCAAGTCTAGTTGAGTCTAAACTAGGCTATTCCAATCTATACTAGCTAGCACCATTCCTATCAAGGCTAAGCAAGCCTATATTAGTTATATCACAAAGTAGCTTAGCTAATTTCTAGAACCCTTAGCAAGTCACAACCTCACTATTACACCCATATATTAATATCACACAATATAGTACACAATCTAGGCTAAATACTATATGTATAAATATAAATACACATTTCACATATATATAGGCACATTACATTCACATTAGATTAGACATAGGTATATATATTCCTATTCATAGGCATACATATATGTGTTATGCATACAAAGAGAGGGGAACCATATTGGGTGTGTGTCTAAAGGGAACATGTGTGTGAATATGTGAAAGTTCAAATCAGCCTAACAATTGACAGTAATTCAGTGATAAAACAGGACAGTGAGGTGAGATATGTGTGTGTATTATGGTGAGAGTGTACAGGAATTACATAAGGCAGTGTAAGGACAACAAAACAGTATGTGTATGCATACATTATGTGTGCAGGAAGTTAATAGCAGTGAAAGAGAAGACTGTGTGTGTGTGTTCAGGAAATACAACAGTGAAAAGAGAGGGAAGGGTGTGTGTTGTGTACCTGTGTGTAGGCAGGAAATAACAGGAAGGGAAACAAACAGTGTGCATATATTGGGATACATATCAATGTGCAGGAATCATAAATGTGACAGTGAAAAATCATAAGACAGGGGACATGGCCTAAATCCAGGTTACACAAACCTAGAAATCAATCTCAGTTAGACAGAAAGGAAAGGGAAACAATTCATTGTTCTCTAATCTCAGTTTTTGAAGAAACCCCAAACAGTTATTAATCTCAGGTTAATAACTCAAAACAAATGTGAAATTTACCTAAACTCAGGTTTACATAGCAACCAACCTCAGTTCAGTCCCACATGAAGAACATTCAAAACATTTCAAATATGAACCCAAAAATCAGTTTACAAACTTAGTTTTCAGTTTTACACCCATATATGAAATGAAATCAACAGTTAAGAAGAAAAAGGAAAAGGAAATCAATTCCAGTTTTTTCCTGAAACAGTCCACCCTTGCAAATCCCATTTCGAATTCAAAAACTCAACTAACATCCCAAAACTTGCACATAGGTAGATAACTTATAGGAGGACCATAAATGAAACTTAAACAGGCAAGGAAATCAATTCATTAAGTATCTTCAATGACAGTTATACACAGGTTTGTAATTACCAAAACAAACTCAGAAAATCAATAACAGTTTCCCCCCCCCCCCTTCCTATTCTCAGTTATGAAGAATACCCACCACAGTATAAATACTCTATAAATCTCAGGTTTTAACAAACTGGAACTCAGAACACAGTTTTAAACATCAATTTAACACATCAAGTTAATCCTTGTTAGGAAGAAAAGAAGGGAAATCAACTCATTGCCTTCCTAAATCTCAGATTTCAGATATAGGAACATGTTTAAAATCAAAAACTAAGTATTAAACATCACTGCAGGGGTTGAAACTATCAGGCCATCTCAGTTTAGAACTGGGAATGACAGGAAAATAAGGTCAGTATCAAAACATAGTTTTAATGAGGAGTCGAGTAGCAAATATCAATTAATCATGAATCTAATGATTGGAAAAATAAATACAACCCTCGTGCACAATCCCACACATCATCTCGTGTCACCCATAGCCTGACACGGTGTGTCCTTAGCAAGAAATCACAAAGTGATACACATCCAGTGCACTGACAGTACACTGTCTCGTGCACACGTGCACTTGTGTCGTGTGCACGACACAGGACACGAATGGATCTCGTGGTGACACACATGGGTAGCCCACCTATAGGGCTACCTCATGGGCCCACTGGCCTGTGTCCACAAAGTATCAGGGTCGGACACGAGGCCCGTATCAGTGGCCCAAAACTAGTGTGCACAGATACAGCCAAAACACGTACACAGATGATATCTACCTAGACACGACACGGGGACACATGGGGCTTGACACACGGGGTGTCAGTCATGGCCCCATGCCACGCGTCAAGTCTCGTGTCCAAACGACGCATGTCGTGTCCGCTACAGGGCCCGATAGGCATGGGATCCCTGTAGCACGCGCGCGAGCGTGTGCACGCGCGTGTCCAGGTTATGAAATCGACACGAAAACGACACGACACCAACACTCAAACACAGGGATCGAAAGACAAGATCTAATCTATCAGTCCTATTCAAAAACAATGAATAAATTCGATCGAAATGCCCTTTGAGGCATTATGTCGAATACCTAGTCCTAGCTCTGATACGTGTCCAGAACGGACACGAATCCTCCGATACTAGACACGAAACCTATCCAGACCTTAGGGGGACCCTTAGGGCTTCCTATACATGAAGACAAATCAAAAATCCATTGAGAGTTGAAGAAATTACCTCTTGTTGAACTTTCATTAGAAACTCCCTATGTAATGCTCTCCACTTGATGACCAAATCAATCCAAATCAACCTCAAACTGAAATGGAAGCTCAACAACAGCAATAACAGTCCTATTAGGTCCTCTTGGAACAATTTAAAAGAAAAAGGAATAGGAAAGGGGCTCTAGAATTTAAATGGCATGAAAACTTACCTCCTTGAAATTACGGCTCTTCCTAAAGAAAAGAGGCAACCCTAGATTTGGGAGAGATTTTATATGGTGGGAATCCCTAGGTAGAGGGGTGTGGCTGGCCACTAAGGCCTAGGGTTAGGGTTTTGTCAAACTATTGGGCCTTGGGCCAAGCTACAAAGGCTAATGTAGATTAAACTTAATCAAGGTTCTAAAACCATAAGTCATGACTTGTGACTTCCTAATCCTTGGCCAAAATGACTAAACCAAGTCCTAAGCTAGGTTAGACTAGAGTCACTTGACCTAACCATGACCCACTAACTAGGGTTAGCTTCTAGGTAGGTCTACAAAGTCAACACTAGTCAAAAGTCAACCTAGTTCAAACTATCTCAAATAATTCCTAAAAATTCTCATAAATTCAATAAATTCTAATAAATTTAAATAATAATTAATAATCCCAAAAATTCTTAAAATCACAAAAAATGACTAAAATACCCCTCAGTCTGGTAATGAACACTAGCAAGACACCAAATCATAAGTCATGAATTTAAATAGTTTAAAAAAATAATTAAATATCACTAAAATCATAACATGAAATAAATACCATTAAATAATAATTATAATTACAAAATTTCAAAATTATCCTCTTCTGAAAAACTGGGTGTTACAATCCTACCCACCTTATAAAAATTTTGTCCTCGAAATTAAGATGATCGCACCCCCTTCTAGGTCAACATAGTCAAGGGTCAATCACTAGTCAATTTCCTCAACATCCTAGTACTTGGTCATCAGCTGGTCAACTTCTTAGGACTTTTACCTATGCTAGCTACCTAGTGTTGGCAACTAGGGATTAGCAAAGAAAACTCTATAATAGACTCTTAACTTCCAAATCCTATCAAGTCACCCATAACTAATTACCCACAAGCTAAGCACACCAATCCCAAATACCACATATATATATATGCTCAAGAACAACAACCCATCACATATATCCTAAGTATATCATCTATATATATAGACCACTTAGTCCTAGGTGAAACTACAACTATGCTCAAGGGCAGGCTCTAGTTACTGGGTGCCTTACTGGAAGGGTAAAGGAAAACAATAAATAATCATCAAGGTTGTATGGCATACTAACATCCTATACGTAACTGGTTGGTATCATAATAACAGGGAATTATCTGCAATGGGTTACTATTCTAGCACCAATGCTAACTATCACCTCTAGGGTACAGACACTCTACAAGTCACCATATCTATATACTATGAAGGAACTACCTATGAACAAGCTCTACCATCTAAATATCCCTACTCCTAAGTCATTTATAACAACAAAAAGGGTATGATGTTTTAAACCTTCTCAAGATACAATCTGTTAATCATATGCGTCTGTCCAAAATCATGTTGTCCAGAGTCTTCATCATGCTAGTGAGCAAGGCTACGATAATCACAGAGGCCTTGACTAAGGTACGTACCTCTAGGTTCATGGTATTTAAAATTTTTGCACTGCCGCATGCGACGGCGAAAACCTTAAATTCCCATACCCGAGAATACATCCAAAATCTGACTACATGTCCTCACTATGCCAACTAACACGACTATCGAGGATTCTAGATTCCATGATTTAGGCGACCTAGCCCATATGATTTTCTCAGAAGAAAAAAAAAAGAGAAAAAAAACAAACACAACAAAAGAGTAACATGACAAAATTAATCAATCAACAAGGAACAGATGGAATCGGATTTCAAGGTAATTATAAAAGACAATTGCGGAAATGGAATTAAGAAGAACGGAACTTGCAGCAAGATCTCCAACAGTCTGTGCATCCTCGACTGTCCTGACGATAGCTCGCCCAGCTAGTTTCCTCCAGCCTGATGCTGATACTGCACAAATCTTTGCTGCTGATGCTGCATGAATCGCTGCTGCTGAAAGAAACCAGAAACGAAGGGAAAAGTCTCTGTACAGACGGAGGTGCACCTCCAATGTAGCAGAAATGCCAACCTGAGTCGGCACAACAGGAGCTGCGGTCTCGAGGCCCTGATGAACAGGACGAGAGGTGGCCAGCCCCTCGATAGTATCCTCCGAACCGAAGCGATGAGATTGTGTCTTCACAACCATCATAAAAACAGATCAAAACAAGAAGCAATTTCTGAGAATGAAGCAAAAGTTCAAAGGAGGACAGTTTATATTCAAAGGGAGTCAATAAGCAACAATTTTAGACAAAAGGAATCTGATTAAGAATTTTTTCCTAATGTGATTGAGTACCTCAAAAAATAATCCTAATCCTGCTGCAGGCTGTAGTGATACTCTAGTTCGAATACCACTACATAAACTCGACCTGCATGGGCTACCACTAAAAACGTGTCACGACCCGCACCCACTGTGAGGGTACGAGAGCGTAACAACGCCCAGCCTACGCCGCAGTGTCGGCGGTAGAACGCTGTTCTAGGTCATGAACTATAACTAACATAATATGAATGCTCTCCATAAGGAGGCCAACACAGAGGTACAACTCAATCATAATCTAGAAATAGAATATGGCACGATAAAATAGATAAGAAAATCCTCAACCGAGGTATAGCAGAAATGAAATACAAGTCTCAACATCTCTACAATATACAAACTCTGAATCAAGAAGAACAACTAAACACAAAAAGGAAAACAGTCTAAACTATCTATACTAAGCAAGGTATCGTCCTCAGCAGCTGCCTGAACCTCCCCTGGGGTCCAGGTCGCGAGTGTCAACTAGGCAAACTCCAAGTAAGGGTGCAGGGTGCCTCATCATCCTCTGTAAAATTTTTAACAGGTCTAGTCAGGACGGGAGCGAGCACAAAACATCTCACGCAGTTCATATCGAGTTAGAAAATATAAAGTATGCAATAGAGTAAAGTACATAAAATGCTGAAAGAAGAAGATATATGAAAAACAGTAGAGATTTGATAACAGGAAATATCTAAATATGATAAGTAAGAACTGTAAGGAACATGTGATTTTAGAGTACAATCTGGTTATGTAAACGGGCTAGGAAAATGCAATGGTAACTCCATTGTACGTGGGTGTACAATAGACGTATACAATAGTTATACAATGTTGTACAATAGGATTTGAGTACATAACCAATTCTACTCCCCCTTCCCAATCAATATACAAGGATCTACTCCAGTTACGTTATCTTATACAATAGTGTACAATGTTATACAATGGATGTACAATATTATACAATAGTGTACAATGGTCTATCCCTGGGGCTCATGTGATAATGAGAGTACAATATGCACAATGAGTATACAAGGATATGGGTATTCAATAAATACAATATGGAAGTAAAACGCACAACACAATATATATTTAGTGAATATAAGGAGATAACATCTCAAAGAAAGATCCATATAGTACCAATCCGTGATAACAGTCGTGTCAGCATCAAGTACAGTAATCTAGAGCAAGAATGTAAATCCATACAAGTATGAAACGGTCAGAGAATGTACTCGCCTGATAGCCTGAGTGTCTGAAGAGAATATACTGTCCGAGGAGTGGTGTCTGTCTCCTATAGAACTTTACAAGTCACAACAAGTTCAGAATAGTAAAATGGAGTCCTACTATGCATTCTAGATGATTCTAGGTCAATCTAGGCCAAAGTCAACTCTTGGTCAACTTTGGTCAACCCTAGAAGTCAAACTAGGTCAACCAAGTCTAGTTGAGTCTAAACTAGGCTATTCCAATCTATACTAGCTAGCACCATTCCTATCAAGGCTAAGCAAGCCTATATTAGTTATATCACAAAGTAGCTTAGCTAATTTCTAGAACCCTTAGCAAGTCACAACCTCACTATTACACCCATATATTAATATCACACAATATAGTACACAATCTAGGCTAAATACTATATGTATACATATAAATACACATTTCACATATATATAGGCACATTACATTCACATTAGATTAGACATAGGTATATATATTCCTATTCATAGGCATACATATATGTGTTATGCATACAAAGAGAGGGTAACCATATGGTATGTGTGTCTAAAGAGAACATGTGTGTGAATATGTGAAAACAAGGTTCAAATCAGCCTAACAATTGACAGTAACTCAGTGATAAAACAGGACAGTGAGGTGAGATATGTGTGTGTATTATGGTGAGAGTGTACAGGAATTACATAAGACAGTGTAAGGACAACAAAACAGTGTGTGTATACATACATTGTGTGTGCAGGAAGTTAATAACTGTGAAAGAGAAGACTGTGTGTGTGTGTTCAGGAAATACAACAGTGAAAAGAGAGGGAAGGGTGTGTGTTGTGTACCTGTGTATAGGCAGGAAATAACAGGAAGGGAAACAAACAGTGTGCATATATTGGGATACATATCAATTTGCAGGAATCATAAATGTGACAGTGAAAAATCATAAGACAGGGGACATGGCCTAAACCCAGGTTACACAAACCTGGAAATCAATCTCAGTTAGACAGAAAGGAAAGGGAAACAATTCATTGTTCTCTAATCTCAGTTTTTGAAGAAACCCCAAACAGTTATTAATCTCAGGTTAATAACTCAAAACAAATGTGAACTTTACCTAAACTCAGGTTTACATAGCAACCAACCTCAGTTCAGTCCCACATGAAGAACATTCAAAACATTTCAAATATGAACCCAAAAATTAGTTTACAAACTTAGGTTTCAGTTTTACACCCATGTATGAAATGAAATCAACAGTTAAGAAGAAAAAGGAAAAGGAAATCAATTCCAGTTTTTTCCTGAAACAGTCCACCCTTGCAAATCCCATTTCGAATTCAAAAACTCAACTAACATCCCAAAACTTGCACATAGGTAGATAACTTATAGGAGGACCATAAATGAAACTTAAACAGGTAAGGAAATTAATTCATTAAGTATCTTCAATGACAGTTATACACAGGTTTGTAATTACCAAAACAAACTCAGAAAATCAATAACAGTTTCCCCCTTCCTATTCTCAGTTATGAAGAATACCCACCACAGTATAAATACTCTATAAATCTCAGGTTTTAACAAACTGGAACTCAGAACACAGTTTTAAACATTAATTTAACACATCAAGTTAATCCTTGTTAGGAAGAAAAGAAGGTAAATCAACTCATTGCCTTCCTAAATCTCAGATTTTAGATATAGGAACATGTTTAAAATCAAAAACTAAGTATTAAACATCACTGCAGGGGTTGAAACTATCAGACCATCTCAGTTTAGAACTGGGAATGACAAGAAAATAAGGTCAGTATCAAAACATGGTTTTAATGAGGAGTCGAGTAGCAAATATCAATTAATCATGAATCTAATGATTGGAAAAATGAATACAACCCTCGTGCACAATCCCACACATCATCTCGTGTCACCCATAGCCTGACACGGCGTGTCCATAGCAAGAAATCACAAAGTGATACACATACAGTGCACTGTCTCGTGCACACGTGCACTTGTGTCGTGTGCACGACACAGGACACGAATGGATCTCGTGGTGACACACATGGGTAGCCCACCTATAGGGCTATCTCATGGGCCCACTGGCCTGTGTCCACGAAGTGTCAGGGTCGGACACGAGGCCCGTATCAGTGGCCCAAAACTAGTGTGCACAGACACAGCCAAAACACGTGCACAGCTGATATCTACCTAGACACGACACGGGGACACATGGGGCTTGACACACGGGGTGTTAGTCATGGCCCCATGCCACGCGTCAAGTCTCATGTCCAAATGACGCATGTCGTGTCCGCTACAGGGCCCGATAGGCAGGGGATCCCTGTAGCACGCGCGCGAGCGTGTGCACGCGCGTGTCCAGGTTATGAAATCGACACGAAAATGACACGACACCAACACTCAAACACAGGGATCGAAAGACAAGATCTAATCTATCAGTCCTATTCAAAAACAATGAATAAATTCGATCGAAATGCCCTTTGAAGCATTATGTCGAATACCTAGTCCTAGCTCTGATACGTATCCAGAACGGACACGAATCCTCCGATACTGGACACGAAACCTATCCAGACCTTAGGGGGACCCTTAGGGCTTCCTATACATGAAGACAAATCAAAAATCCATTGAGAGTTGAAGAAATTACCTCTTGTTGAACTTTCAATAGAAACTCCCTATGTAATGCTCTCCACTTGATGACCAAATCAATCCAAATCAACCTCAAACTGAAATGGAAGCTCAACAACAGCAATAACAGTCCTATTATGTCCTATTGGAACAATTTAAAAGAAAAAGGAATAGGAAAGGGGCTCTAGAATTTAAATGGCATGAAAACTTACCTCCTTGAAATTACGGCTCTTCCTAAAGAAAAGAGGCAACCCTAGATTTGGGAGGGATTTTATATGGTGGGAATCCCTAGGTAGAGGGGTGTGACTGGCCACTAAGGCTTAGGGTTAGGGTTTTGTCAAACTATTGGGCCTTGGGCCAAGCTACAAAGGCTAAGGTAGATTAAACTTAATCAAGGTTCTAAAACCATAAGTCATGACTTGTGACTTCCTAATCCTTGGCCAAAATGACTAAACCAAGTCCTAAGCTAGGTTAGACTAGAGTCACTTGACCTAACCATGACCCACTAACTAGGGTTAGCTTCTAGGTAGGTCTACAAAGTCAACACTAGTCAAAAGTCAACCTAGTTCAAACTATCTCAAATAATTCCTAAAAATTCTCATAAATTCAATAAATTCTAATAAATTTAAATAATAATTAACAATCCCAAAATTCTTAAAATTACAAAAAATGACTAAAATAACCCTCAGTCTGGTAATGAACACTAGCAAGACACCAAATCATAAGTCATGAATTTAAATAGTTTAAAAAAATAATTAAATATCACTAAAAATCATAACATGAAATAAATACCATTAAATAATAATTATAATTACAAAATTTCAAAATTACCCTCTTCTGAAAAACTGGGTGTTACACAAGGCTCACCCATAGGATCATAATACACTCAATTGCTGCATCCCCCTCTCTTCCTAAACTTGTATTTAAATCCTCTTCTTTCATCTAACCCCTATACATAGACTTCAACCTATCTATTAAATAACAATACACACACACTCTATCAAAGACACATACTCTCACAAGACACAAGGACACACACTCTAACTCTCTCTCAAATCTACGACCCAAAACCTTAACCTACATGGCCTACTCAACTACAGCTTATTGCTGCAGCAAGCTTGAGTCATCCATCCTCTAGGACAACCACAGACCCCCAAATACTTACACACTCGTAGACCCCCTGCACATAGTACCCCAATTGATACTCACACATACATATCCTCCTATACAAGTAACACATACATATATATATATATAAAGTAAAAGGGGCTGAACAGTTCAACAGTAAATCAGAAATTTAGGATTCAAAACAGTTTATATTGACTGTCCCATGTGTTTCAATTTCTTGTGCAACCCAACCTCACAAACTCAGATATTCACACTCAAATCGACATATAATACTATCTATTATACCATAACAGAGAATGTAAATTCCACACACATATCAAGAGGGGGTGGTCTGTTGTGCACAGACAAAAGGGAATAGGAAATCAGTGGCAATGTGACAGGATTTGAATTTGTGAATGTGTGACTATGTGTTTGTGGTAAGGTAAAATATGTGAGATGTGAGCATGGTGTTAGAAATCTGAAATCAGTGGTGAAATGCCAATGTGTGTTTGTGCCTTACGGAATGAACTGTTATGTGTCAGGGTGTGTGTTCCCAGGAACCAACTCAATGACAGTTAGTTAAAAAATAGGATTAGTGCAATGTGTGTAATGTAGGGAACCTCATAGGTTCTCAGGGAATTCAATGTTAATTCAACAGTTCAAACAATGAACTCAAAGTCCCAACTCAACACAACCCCACTTGACAGTAAGGTAACACATGCATAAGGGATTAACATGGTGATCTAACATCCAAAATAACAGTTGAAAACAGGAAATCAGAGTTTAAAGTTTAGTTTGACATTTAATAGCAGTAAAATATGTCAGTCGATTTTAAACAGTCCACCATATAATCGAAAATCCATTCCACAATCAATCCAAACCCAATCTCACGTGTAACCACCCTAGCATTAACTATTACATATGTATGAATCAAAATATGGAAAATTAAAGATCAATTTTGGTTTGAAATACAGAACTTAACCTCAGAAATTTACGATAACAGCATACGTATCTGTGATCAATAGAAAATGAAATTTTCGAACTGAAATCATGTTAATATACTTAGTTGAAGGTTGGTAATACATTTCACACATGTGCACGTGTCAAACAATGCATTCGTGTCCAACCAAGTGGACACGAGCGTGTCCAGAACACACAATCACTCACAGACACGCACACGTGCACTGGACTGCACGCAGCGTCGTACACGCATGCACGCGTGTCCCGCGCGTGACACAGGCCACGTGGTGACACGTGGCCTTGCGTACACGTGCGCCAGGGGTAGGGCTATCCCTAGGACCGCTTGCACAGTGTCCACGCACGTGTCGTGTCCGTGCCAAACGCGTATCAGACGCGTTCCAGCGCGCGCAACGACAGCTCGCGCGCGTCCCGTGCGACCAGTGCGGGGAGGATTTCTCCTCGCACATAAAACAAAATGCTCCCAAATTTTGGGAGCATGGTGGCAGTCATTGCCCCAACACTCACACAAAATTTGGTGTGTCCACTTGTCCTGTGTCGGGAGTTCTCAACCCCGTGATGCAGGACACTGTGTTCACGCGCGTGACAGCGTCTTCGTGTCCCCATGTGGACACGACACGAAACTAAAATTAGAAAAAAATTACATAAATCAATAAGCAAACCCTAGATCTAGGATTCCATTCAAATGGATTTGCAAAAACAGCAAATCGAGTCGGTTCGGGCATTTCGTCGAACACCTAGGTATTAGGTTCGATACGTGTCCGATACGGACACGTAACCTAATGAAAATGACACAAAATTCCTCCAGAAGTTAGGGGACACCTATTCCTAAGCCATCATGCAATAAAATCGAGATTAAAACATAATTTGAGGGTGGTTACCTATGAGTGCAGATTGCAAGAAAAAGCTCCAAATGGGAGGATTCCTCTTGATGGCCAAATGCTCCAAATGACCCCAAAACTGAGATTAACCTCCATAAATATTAAATATACAAAAATTAGAACCTAATGCAAAAGACTAGGATGATAAAGGAGATCAAATGAATAAAATAACAATTTTTGGAAGGAAGAAAAATACCTTTCTTTCTTCAAGTGTTGGAATGAAATAAAGAGGCAAGCCCTAATGAATAAGTGTTTAAATAGGGTGGGGATCCCTATGGCTGGTCATAAGCTCAATAGTTAGGGTTAGGGTTTACTAAATGGCCCATGGGCTTAAGTCATGATCAATCAAATCATTAAGCCATAAGTCATTTCATAAAACCACAAGCCATGACTTAAATTCACTTAAACTAATCCTCCTAATCCAAAATTAGTTTCTAATGACTAAAAGTAGGTTAACCTAAGTCAGACTAGGGTCACCATGGCTAGGGTTAGCTTCTAGGTTAGTTCACTAGGTCTCAACAAGTCAAAGTCAAACTAGAATTCACCAATTCAACAAATCATTAAATAATTCAAATAAGTCAAAATGACCAAATTACTCCTAGGCTAAAAATGATAATTAAATCATCCTAATGACACGGTTAGGCTCTAGGTCATGCAGTCTCTAGGGTTTCACTGGCAGCACATCAAAATCATACGTCATGACTTAAACCAGTTTTTAAATAGTTTAAAAATTATTAAAATCATCAAAAATCATAATGTGAAACAAATATCAATAATTAATAATTATAATTACAAAATTTCAAAATTACCCTCATCTGGAAAACTGAGTGTTACAATCCTACCTCCCTTAGAAAAATTTTGTCGTCGAAATTAAGATGATCGTACCCCTACTAGGTCAAACGCCCAACAATCAAAGTCAAGGATAACACGCAACACAGTCCTACTGGTCGTGATTTCACAGTATCGAACAGGGTAACTATACTATCTAGCAATCACAACTATATCCTGGCTGGTAATAATGGAATCACACAACAAGATGGAAAGAAGAACAGGAAGACAGACCTGCTAACCCGTCACCTGTAGCGTCGGTCTACTCGACTGTCAGCACAGAAGCCCTGCCCCTCTGGGGTGTATCCCTCTGTTGGTACGGGGCACGGTGCTGCACTACAGGTGGCCAAGCTCCCTCTATCTAATTCTTGACACTCAAGTAATATCCACCCTGATATTCTACTCAATTTCTCTAGGGCACCATCTATATGGTATCTATCCTGCAATCTAATAATCATACCTGTCTATCCAAAACCATGTCACCAGAATCCTTGTCACACCAGTAAGTATGGCTGCGATAATCCATAGATTCCACAACTAATGTACATACCTCTAGAATCATGGTATTTAAAATTTTTGTATTGCCGCTAGCTTGGCTGTAAAAACTTTAAATTCCCACACCCGAGAAATATATCCAAAATCAGACTCTATCTCATCGCCCAACCAGCTGATATGGCTATAGAAGACTCTAGATTCCATGACTGAGGCAACCTAGCCCATAATGTTATCTTGGTAGAAAATCAAGTCAATAATGTATACCAAGAATCAAATTCAACGATGAACAAGGAAGATAGACAGATACTGTCAGAATCAAATTTCGAGATAGTTTATAATGAGATTCTCAAGGGTCATCCCATGAATCTTCTCAAGTAGTCCTAACTGTGATTGAGTACCTCTCCGTTAAAGCCTATCTCTCAATCCTATCGCAGGCTCGCAGCAGTACAACTAAGTCACCGTACCACCACGATATCGTACTAATGCGACTCTCGACCTGCATGGGCCACCACTAAAAACGTGTCACGACCCGCACCCACTGTGAGGGCACGAGCGCATAACAATGCCCATTCTACATCGCAGTGTCGGCGGTAGAATGCTGTTCTAGGTCACTATCTAACCAACCAACCACGTAATTATATAATATACTTGTCAAAATATCAACTCCGAACGGAGGACAAGTATAGATATAATGTAATCTCAATCACAGTCTAAGCACGATATGATATCACAGAAGATCATAACTAAGACTAAATAATAGAAATAAAACCAACAACTAAATAATATAATCTGACAATCTCAACTACATAACTCAACTTATATACAACTCCAGTTCTAAAATATAAAAGCTAAACAAAACAACTAGCTAATCTCCCGATCACTCCTGAGTGTCGGGGCCATAGGTAGCTAAGCCATCTCCTGGTCTGTAATATATAGGGCATGTGTCCTCAGGGCAATCATCTGTAAAATTTATAACAGGTCCAGTCAGGACAGGAACGAGTACAACTCATCAAGAAAATCCAAGTAATGACAGAGAACTATAAAGCAGTTTTAAACAGTTTTATTGATGAATATGGCAGTTTATATTTAGGTGATAGTATAGAGAAGCAGTAAGATACAAGGAAAGTAAAGTAACTAAAATAAGAGAAGAATGACGGCAAAGAAGACTGTAAAATAAATCTAGCTGAACTAGAGTAACAAGATAAGTCCAGACAGAAAAGTAAACCAGTGTAAAACCTATGTAAATTCAGTACAGAACGAATCTAATACAAGATGAATCCAGTACAAGATGATTCTAGGTAGTGATCAAGAATCCAGGTGAGACCAGCTATAGTCTAATAGTGTATTTTAAAATACTGAGATCGACATGTAAACGGCTGTAGGTAATCAAGCACATCTCTCACTGATCAGACGAGAGATGGCTATGCTTCCAGTAGATTCCAGTTGGAGATTCCAGATTTGGGGTATGTCTACATGCCTTACTCAATATTTCCCTGTCCCGCAATACAAATGAATCCAGAATTCGACACGAGAATCGAGATGAGTCCAGCCAAAATATGATGATTCCAGAAATAGATTTCGGAATGATTCCAGTGATTCCAGTAATAGAGGCCAGATAAGTAAGGGATGTGTGTCGCATACATGAATCCAGAAATATCTATACATATTGTAACAAAGAATCACATAAAACTAAATAGAACTGAAGTACAGAAATTGACAATTAAATGAGAGAACTATCAGAGAATGTACTCGCCAGATACTCTGAAAAGAGTAGTGTAATGTCAGATGTCTGCACCGGAGTCACAATGTCCTAAATAGAGCAGTACAGGTTATAATGTGTTTAAAACAAGGTAAATGATGTTTATGATGAAATCTACATGATTTCTAGGCCAATCTAGGTCAAAGTCAACTCTAAGTCAAACCTGGTCAATTGTCTAGGTCAAACTAGGTCAAGCTAGGTCAAACTAGTCGAATGAGTCAATTCTAGATCATTCCTAGGTTTTTGGATCCATACCTTGCCTTACAAAGGTATTCTAGTCTATACTAGGTCATACCAAGTTATCCTAGATAATATTAGATACCTCTAGCTAATACATTATGCTACGCACCATAATATATATATATATATATATATATATATATATATATAAGCTCATACCAATATACCCATTACCTTGTGCCCATGCACACATCTATCCATATATTGCTATAGGTTGTACCTATATACTCCTACCTAGTTGCCTAGGCACACTCTAAACTCATAGATATCCCATGCCTATACATATATGTATCCTATAATATTTTTCCTCAGTTACCTATCCTCTCACACAAGGCTCACCCATAGGATCATAATACACTCAATTGCTGCATCCCCCTTCTCTTCCTAAACTTGCATTTAAATCCACTTCTTTCATATAACCCCTATACATAGACTTCAACCTATCTATTACATAACAACACACACACACTCTATCAAAGACACACACTCTCACAAGACACAAGGACACACACTCTAACTCTCTCTCAAATCTACGACCAAAAACCTTAACCTACATGGCCTACTCAACTACAGCCTATTGCTGCAGCAAGCTTGAGTCATCCATCCTCTAGGACAACCACAGACCCCCAAATACTTACACACTCGTAGACCCCTTGCACATCGTACCCCAATTGATTCTCACACATACATATCCTCCTATACAAGCAACATATACATATATATATATAAAGTAAAAGGGGCTGAACAGTTCAACAGTAAATCAGAAATTTAGGATTCAAAATAGTTTATATTGACTGTCCCATGTGTTTCAATTTCCTGTGCAACCTAACCTCACAAACTCAGATATTCACACTCAAATCGACATATAATACTATCTATTATACCATAACAGAGAATATAAATTCCACACACATATCAAGAGGGGGTGGTCTGCTGTGCACAGACAAAAGGGAATAGGAAAACAGTGGCAATGTGACAGGATTTGAATTTGTGAATGTGTGACTATGTGTTTGTGGTAAGGTGAAATATGTGAGATGTGAGCATGGTGTTAGAAATCTGAAATCAGTGGTGAAATGCCAATGTGTGTGTGTGCCTTATGGAATGAACTGTTATGTGTCAGGGTGTGTGTTCCCAGGAACCAACTCAATGACAGTTAGTTAAAAAAATAGGATTAATGCAATGTGTGTAATGTAGGGAACCTCATAGGTTCTCAGGGAATTCAATGTTAATTCAACAGTTCAAACAATGAACTCAAAGTCCTAACTCAACACAACCCCACTTGACGGTAAGGTAACACATGCATAAGGGATTAACATGGTGATCTAACATCCAAAATAACAGTTGAAAATCGGAAATCAGAGTTTAAAGTTCAGTTTGACATTTAATAGCAGTGAAATGTGTCAGTCGATTTTAAACAGTCCACCATATAATCGAAAATCCATTCCATAATCAATCCAAACCCAATCTCACGTGTAACCACCCTAGCATTAACTATTACATATGTATGAATCAAAATATGGCAAATTAAACATCAATTTTGGTTTGAAATACAGAACTTAACCTCAGAAATTTACGATAATAGTATACGTATCAGTGATCAATGGAAAATAAAATTTTCGAACTCAAATCATGTTAATATACTAAGTTGAAGGTTGGTAATACATTTCACACATGTGCACGTGTCAAACAATGCATTTGTGTCCAACCAAGTGGACACGAGCGTGTCCAGAACACATAATCACTCACAGACACGCACACGTGCACTGGACTGCACGCAGCGTCGTGCACGCATGCACGCGTGTCCCGTGCGTGACACAGGCCACGTGATGACACGTGGCCTTACTTACACGTGCGCTAGGGGTAGGGCTATCCCTAGGACCGCTGCACAGTGTCCACGATATGTGTCGTTTCCGTGCCAAACGCGTATCAGACGCGTTCCAGCGCGCGCAACGACAGCTCGCGCGTGTCCCGTGCGACCAGTGCGGGGAGGATTTCTCCTCGCACACAAAACAAAATGCTCCCAAATTTTGGGAGCATGGTGGCAGTCATTGCCCCAACACTCACACAAAATTTGGTGTGTCCACGTGTCCTGTGTCGGGAGTTCTCAACCCCGTGATGCAGGACACTGTGTTCACGTGCGCGGCAGCATGTTCGTGTCCCCATGTGGACACGACACGAAACTGAAATTAGGAAAAAATTACAGAAATCAATAAGCAAACCCTAGATCTAGTTTGCAAAAACAGCAAATCGAGTCGGTTCGGGCATTTCGTCGAACACGTAGGTATTAGGTTCGATACGTGTCCGATACGGACACGTAACCTAATACAAATGACACAAAATTCCTCCAGAAGTTAGGGGACACCTATTCCTAAGCCATTATGCAATAAAATTGAGATTAAAACACAATTTGAGGGTGGTTACCTATGAGTGCAAATTGCAAAAAAAAGCTCCAAATGGGGGGTTACTCTTGATGGCCAAATGCTCCAAATGAGCCCAAAACTGAGATTAACCTCCAGAAATATTAAATATACAGAAATTAGAACCTAATACAAAAGACCAGGATGAAAAAGGAGATCAAATGAATAAAATGGGAATTTTTGGAAGGGAAAAAATACCTTTCTTTCTTCATGTGTTGGAATAAAATAAAGAGGCAAACCCTAATGAATAAGTGTTTAAATAGGGTGGGGATCCCTATGGCTGGTCATAAGCTCAATAATTAGGATTAGGGTTTACTAAATGGCCCATGGACTTAAGTCATGATCAATCAAATCATTAAGCCATAAGTCATTTCATGAAACTACAAGCCATGACTTAAATTCACTTAAACTAATCCTCCTAATCCAAAATTAGTTTCTAATGACTAAAAGTAGGTTAACCTAAGTTAGAATAGGGTCACCATGGCTAGGGTTAGCTTCTAGGTTAGTTCACTAGGTCTCAACAAGTCAAAGTCAAACTAGAATTCTCCAATTCAACAAATCATTAAATAATTCAAATAAGTCAAAATGACCAAATTACTCCTAGGCTAAAAATGATAATTAAATCATCCTAATGACACGGTTAGGCTCTAGGTCATGCAGTCTCTAGGGTTTCACTGGCAGCACATCCAAATCACAAGTCATGACTTAAACCAGTTTTTAAATAGTTTAAAAATTATTAAAATCATCAAAAATCATAATGTGAAACAAATATCAATAATTAATAATTATAATTACAAAATTTCAAAATTACCTTCATCTGGAAAATTGGATGTTACAGATACGACACTAAATATCGGTTGGAGAATCGATAAACAATTTAGATTCGTCGATATAAATCATCACAGGAGGTATAGAGGGTCCGACACGTTTGCGATAGCAAGTCAGGCTGTTCAAGTCTACTATACAAGCTACCTAAGGTGTCGTAGAGATCGATTTGACTAGTGGGCAGTATGCAAGATTAAATTTAGAAATACATTCAACGTTGGAGACCCAGCATACCAAGAGGACGAGATCGAAAAGCCCCAATACTTGGGACAACAGTCGGATACCATGGATGTTGAATTAGAGGTTGATATACCTCCTGCTGAGGAAAATAGAGGGGAGGAAGAGGTTGATATACAAGACTTAGATGTCAACCAGGGAAGAAAGAGGCGTCTTGTCCCAAGTATTGAGACTGAAGAAGAAGAAGAAGAAGAAGAAGAAGAACTTGATGAGGATGATGATACAGATGAAGTCGACGATGAGGATGAGGATGATGATGAGAATGAAGACGAGGATGAGGACGATGACGATGATTAAATATCGGTATATTTTAGTTCATGTTTTTGTCGAGGTCGAGGCCGCTGACGAAGACGATTCAGTTTAAATTAAACTTCTGTGTTCTTCTTTCAGTTCATGTTTTTGTCGAGGCCGATGCCGCTGACGAGAACGATTCAGTTTAAATTAAACTTCTGTGTTCTTCTTTCAGTTCATGTTTTTGTCGAGGCCGATGCCGCTGACGAGGACGATTCAGTTTAAATTAAACTTCTGTGTTCTTCTTTCAGTTCATATTTTTGTCGTTCGATCATCTACTTATTATATGATTTTCTTTTTGCTGATGGCACTACTAGTCCTACTCCTCTGGCCGACACTCGTCGTCCTACTGTTGGTATATATATTTTAGTTTAGTTTTATATTCATTTATACTTTTATATTATTAATTATGTTTATGTGTTCTATTTACAGGGCATGGTTGCGAGCACTCGTGCTGGTGGTGCTGGCCGTGGTCGTGGTGGTGTTGGTGGTCGTGGGCGTGGGCGTGGTGGTAGCGGTCGTGGTCGCCAGACGTCTTCCCTGGATGTGACCTCTGATCCTGACCTGGAGAGCCCGGGCACACACTCTTCCCGCCGTCAATCTTCGTCGAGGCCTGCGACTCCATCCGTTAGCGGATCCGTTCCTCCATTCGCTAGCGGAAGGACGAGAACTTCGTCGACGCGAGGGTCCAGGAGACTGATGTAAGTACTTACGTTCATGATTATCACTATAACTTAGGGAAACATATGATTATAACCATAACTTAATTAGGTAAACTTAGGATTAAAACTATAACTTAGGAAAACATATGATTTAGATTGTAACTTAGGAAAACTTATAGTATAAACACATTTATTGGATAGGCTGCATATCGTGAGGCACTCTGTCGGATTGAGCCCCCGACCGAGGATATCGGCGAAACGATGCCCATCCAGACGCCCTCGTCTATGGCCGCTCGCTACGACGACATGTTCATAGAATCCACAGGCGACTTTACGAAAGGGCACCTGTACGGCTTAGGTTCCGTGGCAAATTTTTTGCAGACGTTGACTCCGAGATATCCACCGCCTCCGCCTCCTTCCGTGCCCCAGACGATGTGAGGACACAGCTTGCGACTCTCGCCACGGCGGTGTCAGATTTGCGATCGATAGTGCTGGGGCACTATTTGCATCCTTTTTCTGCTCCCGATCCGTCTGCTCCTGGTCCGTCTGCTGCCGCTCCGTCTACTGCTGCTGTCGGTGCTTCGGATCGACCTGGTCCTTCTTATTCCGGACGATTTTCTTTTGACCGCTCTTCCGAGGCCTACTTGGTACCGGATGCTACTATCGTGGTGCTCCTTGACATGATGTCGTCAGAGCAGCTACTCTCGCTTCCAGACCACGTCTTGTCCCAAGTGCTGCCACATATGGTAGAGGATTATATACGCAGAGCGGATGTGGCGGAGAGAGCACGAGATGATCCATCTCATCCTTCTCAGTGATTTTATTTATGTTTTTGGACATTTATACATTTAGATGTATATATTTTGGATATTTTGTTTATGATTGGATATTTTGCTATGTATGTTGGGATAGTAAGTTGGATATTGTGTTGGATAATTTTTGTAAATGTTGTGATATATTGGATGTTTGGAGATATTGTGTTGGCAATATGGATATTTATTGGATATATTGGATGTCGGATATGTTATATTTGTGTAATATGGTTGCTGAATATGTTATATTACAGGGAATAGTTTCTTTCTTGCAAATTTTTTTTCAAAAATATTTCAGTTAGCGACGGATTACCGACGGAATACCGACGGATGTTTGCAGGTAGCAACGGCCTGTCGACGGTCTGCCGACGGACGTTTACAGCTAGCGACGGGTTCCCGACGGATTATTCGTCGGCCTGTTTCTGGAAAAAATTTACGACAAAATGGCGACGGACTTCCCGTCGCTCATATTCTGGAAATATAGAAGATATCTAGAAGCATGGCGACGGATTATCCGTCGCCAAATGGCCGCTAATCCGACGAGGTAGTATATTTAGCGACGGCCTCGCGGCAGCTTAGCGACGAACTTTTCGTCGCTAATTGTATGAATATAAGATAGCGACATTTAAGCGACGGATTGACGAAGGATTTCCCGTCGATCATGTTCGGGAAATATAGAAGATTTCTAG